>JAMQGT020002841.1:0-114743 GCA_024447675.2 Pterophyllum scalare | reverse complement strand
CTATGTTATGTGACACTTATTGGTTCAGTTACGTATTGCTGCACTGCTTTTTCTTTTAATTACATGTTGCACCTCAATTTGCCTCTCAACACTTTGAGCAAGTAACTCTATAGTTTGTGCTTGGGAAAGAATAATTTGGTCTCCTGTTATTATCCTCTCCATTTATGTTGTTCAGCTGAGACAGTTCATCAGTCACAAACCAGAGTCAGATTTATGCACTCTATTTTCAGAGAACAAGAAGAAAAACAGTGATGCAGAGAAATTTAAAAGAGAAACAATTTCAAAAGAGGTGGATGGTTGATTAACTGGTGCTGAGTTTACTTGCACTCTGTGTTTTTCTCCTTGACCGTTTCCTCTCCTTCTTGAATACTCTGCTCCAGGGCTCCCAACCTGCTCTCTTTTTGCTCCTGGCTCTCTTGGCCAAATAAACTCACTGGTCATTCCCTTCAAAGAAAAGATTCGCACTGTCTACGCTCACACATGAACACACAGACAGACATACATGTAAATTATGCTTTCAACATCACATTTGCACATAGCGTGCAAGATAAAGACAGATTATAAGCAACTATGTGGCTGAAAGTGTGTTACCCCAGTTGCTAGCTCTTCTGTTGTTTTTTTTTGGGCAAGGTCCTGAGCTGCCATCTCCAACTCATCTAGAATATAAAAACTAGTTTTCTGCAAACTGACCTTAATACACACAAAAAGAAAGAAAATGTTGAAACTGTCCCAAAACATGAATGCATCTCATTACAAAGATTTTAACAGTCAAAAGAATGTATTTACATTTACTGTAAATAATAAATACTGACCTTTGCAACTGACATTTTCTCTGCAGAAAGATGTCTGAATACTTTCAAAGATACAGTGTCAAAAAGAGTGTAATTCCATCTCACACTGTGCACTCTCATCACCCTCCATCTACAGACCAACTAATAGGAATGCAGCATGACGTTCACACTTACCAAAACAACCCTAGTGTCATTGTTAAACAGAGTTATGGCAGCAGAAGCCTTGTGGGTATGAAGTGTCCTTTTACATGACTGCGCTATGGAAGACATTACCCTTACTGACATTAACAATGATTACCCTGGCCTCCTGTGCCTGATGTACTCCCTGGCAGCAAAAGCCTGAGCTCTAGATTCCTAGTTGGCAGATCTCATTCTTGTATAATGCCTAGATTTTAGTTCACATAAACAAACACATGAGCCTAAGCATTCATGTAGACCCAAACTGTCTCAAAACGTAAAAAACTGAGCACAAACTTACAGCATATTCAGAGCGTCTGTGAGCCCTGATAAGAAGTAGAAACATGGCCTTTCTCACTGACACGTTCCTTTCCTTTAAACACACACTTACCTGACAGCATCAGTGTAGAAGAGGTATTCTTTCAGTTGGTCTGCAAAGTGCTCTTCCTCCTCCAGAATGTCATCAATTGATGCAGCATAACTGGAAACATACAGTAAGTCACTCTACAACTGAAGCAATGCCAAACAAACATTATGTGTTTGTGTCTATCAGTAATTCAGATAACATCTTTACTTACGTGTCCATGTGGTGTCCAGCACTCTGCAGTCCATCTCCCATCTCCTTTTCTATAGCGCTCCCACTCGACTAAAGACACAAAGTTTCATCACATGAAGCCTCGAACTGCAAAGGCTCCCTCTGCTCACTAAACAGAAAAATGGTTATTTGACATAATCACTGTTTATTTTTTTTAAGTAGTTAGTCACCCATAACACATGATTACGCAAAAAAAAAGAAAAAAGAAAAAAAAGAAAGCAGTTGAGTAAAAAGATGACACATCTATGAATAAATGGCTCTCCTAATGACCCCCAATAATCCATTACTACTGAAAGCATTAGCACTGTAGGGGAACTTTTTAAGTGACTAAATTCAGAGTAACGTCAAATATCATAATTAAAAGATACTTTTAATCTGCTTATGTAGCTCAAATGTGGGTAGATACAGAACGTGCACCAAATGTTGTCAACCAATCTATGGCCTTGTAATATTATGCAGTTGTTTTAGCTGTAACTATAATTTTGTAGTTGTTCAGAACAGTGAGAACAGAACAGGTGTTTCTCACCTGAAAACTCTGCCATAGTTACCGTGGACTTTGTAAACTCCATAAAGTCTGTCTGCTACTCTCTAGATGAAAAAACAAACAAATGAATCATTAGCAACACACAGTTTACTACTTTAGATGCTCTGTCTTGAAAACCTTAAAGTGATACACTTGGTATTAGAACTGAATTCAACAAATTGCTATTATTCTTAAAAGCTTGGATGCAGCCAGCTTTTAAATCACTAGTAAATAAATAAATGTAGGCATGCTATGGACTAGCTGTCCAAGATAACATGGTGAGTGTAAATGGAAATGAATGTCACAATTCTAGCAAGCTAGAGACAGATTTTAGGATTTTAGAGACTAAAATATTAATTAAAAACATTAATTAAGACAAACCTCAGTCTCCCTAAACAAAGGGTTAAATATGTGGGCTTTCTGTGCATGCCAAAACTCACCGCTCGAACCCTTAGTAACTGAGAGATGACGCTGTTCAGTTCATCACTGTAGTGTTTTAGTGCTGTGAACCGCCTGGAGACAAAACAGACAAGAAAAGCAAGTGCTCGAACAGTATTTTTACATTATTCATTCCAGAAATTTTTTTCTTTCAGTTTGCCTTGGACCAGAACAAATTATTTCTTAACAAGGTGGTATAAATAAAATTTTCATATTAGAGCTCATAAATAAATCCAAGAGATAAGTATCATGTCTTACACCCTGTTTTTGCAGCCTGCTTTTGTCCATTAATACTACATTTATTCTAGTTATTAAAAATTCCTGAGAAATTATTTCACAATCATTCTGAAATCTGTCTAAAATTGTACAACCTGCATAAATCCTAGCAAATGGAAACATTAAGTTAAATGTGGCTGTTTTTACACCTACTTGTCGGGATTCTTAACTCTGAACATGGCACTCAAAGACTTTAGTCTGGAGTCAGCCTGTTAGGGAAAAGATTTACACAGTTTGTATACGACATACGAGGAAAATATATAAAACTGTGCTTCAGACATAACTCTGTTTGATATTGTAAAACAAACCTATAATACTGACAATGCAAAACTACTAGTAAAGAAATTCAGCAAGAGACACTAGATGTATGTATCAACAGAATCACTGACCATGTATAAAAGATAGAAGTAGCCATCAACTGGTTTGTTTTTGAAACCAGACATGTTGAGCGCAGTGTGGATCTGATTGTAAATTCTAGGGACCCTGCATGGTCATTTAGAACTGACTTCTCAATCACAACTTAGACCTAAAAGCATACTCTGATTTACTGTCGTTCTGAGCACTGACGGAAAGAATGATTTAAAAAAAGGCTCATCTGTGAATGTAGTGACTCAGCCCTCAAAACTCATCAGGAAAGTATTTACAGAGGACATGGATCATAGGAGCGGGCAGTGGTTTTCCCATAGACTTCCACACAACCATACTTCTTGTTGCCCCCTGCTGGCCATTAGAAAGAAGCTACTTGCATCTTTTATACAGTGTGTGAACTGATGTGTGAAAAAGATCAGACACAACTAACTGTACCTTGTCTTGGAAGCCTGTTTCCAAAACTGCTTCCCTCCATCCCTTTTCCTAAAGATGACAAATACATGAAAATCAGCCTACTGTTACAAAGAACCAAATTGGATTTATGAGTGATTGTACCTTGTACGGGTGCATAAATAGCTCTGAAGTCCTTAAAACTCTTTATAGCACAGGCTCCATTTTTTTCATTTGGTAGATACAAACAGAAACTGCTTTTGCATATATCTTGTTCTTCTTCTGAATCCTATTGCAAAATACTCCAAACAGTGCAGCTTCTTGTACCGATTTCCTATTGTGCTAATTTCAGTTTGAAATCTGTTATACTGAGAATGCGCAAGATGTGCATATACTATATGCATGGCAGAAGATCTCAAGGGACATTCTGCAATACATGTCTGGCTGCTAACCTCTGTGAGAAAGAGGAAGAAAATTTTGTCATTGGAGAGGACAGGATGTGATGCAACACGCAACAGAAAATTTTCCAGGCCAACTCTCCCGCCGCTACAACAAAGTCTGGATCTAGGTTGTCTGCTGAAAGCTTGTGCCACACAAACTCGGCCTGTAAGAGACACAGTCAAGGCAGTGTATTACTTAATACGAGGGAGAAATTGAGGGTAAACTGTACTTAGTCACATTTACTTAATTTCCATTTAATTTTATTGATTAGTCCTTACCCACCACCTGTGCATTACTTACTCTTTTCTCTGGTAGTGGAGGGATGATGATGTAGGGATAGGTGACCAACAGGTATGTTCTGAGAAGCTCAAACTCACTGTAGCGTCGCCACAAAGTGTCAGGTGCTGCTGGTGTCCCTCCCTCTGTTTCAGCTGGCCTGCAGAAAGACGAATGGTAAGAAATACTATTTCAGGTGCCTCACAAAAGTGGTATCCATTTGAGCTACTGCACTTATTCAAAGCAACGTGCCACCTGACATAGCTGTGCTGAATGTCATGTGACTATTTTCCCACTTATAAAAGATATACAATTATTATAATGGGTCAATACTGTACAATCAAAATAAAAGGGCTAATTTCTCCTTGTAATGCAAAACTGTAATACTTTCATCTAAGAAAGAATCCAGCTCAATTATGCTGAGATAAAAAATATGCAGAAGAAAGCAAAAATGGAAGTGTTCGTACTTCCACTTTTTTGATACTCTGTTTGCCAATGGTGCACCTATATGAAGGCAGAAAAGCAAATGAGTCACTTTACAACCTACCGTATTTCAATGAGGTAGACAGAGTAGGTTTCCTGCATGTTAACAGTGTTCTTCCCTGTTCTCTTCTCTGCCTCTGCCACATTTATCTCCACTTTCCTCAACAGAGCGGTCCCTCTTTTCCACCATCTACACGCATCAGGATAAATTATGAGTATGGAAGCCAAAAAAGGTAAACATACAGAGAGAGACTCAACAAAAACAGTCAGGTGTGATTTTCAGGGGCCAAAAGAACAGAAACAAGCATGAAACTTGATGAATATAAAATGAGAGGCATCTGTTTTGCAGCTGAGGATACTGTAACAGTGTGTTACTGCACAGAGGGTTATGGCAGGCATATGCAGGTCACAAGACAAGACTATAATCATCGAAACACTGGAAAAAAAAATGTTGCTTTAGTATTCAGAATTCCGCCTCTCTAACAAGTTATCACGCAAAGAGCAGAATGAGCAACATGGCTAACATAAACTCAGGTTTAGCGTCCAG
The DNA here is from genome assembly GCA_024447675.2 of Pterophyllum scalare. Lineage (NCBI taxonomy): Eukaryota > Metazoa > Chordata > Actinopteri > Cichliformes > Cichlidae > Pterophyllum > Pterophyllum scalare. Next base: position 109,437 of record JAMQGT020002841.1, on the reverse strand, counting down.
ATTTAACAGCTAGCACGCTAACGTCAGGACTAAAGTTTACAAAGTTTGACACACTGTTGGCAAAAGCAACTTTAAGTAACTTAATTACTTCAACGCTACGTTGCAAAAGCGAGCAGCTGAATCTAGCCGTGAAGCCAGTGAATGTCTCATAAAACTCCGAAAGGTCTTCATAAAAAACTGTGGAAAAGTCTTCGACGCTCCAACTGGCTAACCTTATGTCAGGCCTTGGAAAGGTTTTCACCAGTTAAAGAAAAACCTGCTTTGTGAAACTCAAATATGGTTATTGTACAGAATAACAAAATGTACGACCGTATTTATGATGTTGTTCTCAGATTCCGTGGAAGTGATGTCGGTGTTATTAATCACGGCTACTTCTTCGCTACTTACAGAGTCTGCCATGGTTATAGGCTGCTGGGGTACTGCCGCTGCCGCCGCTGTCAGCTGAGCTGGCAGAGTGGACTGTTGCCTGTTTTTTTTTTGTTTTTTTTTCTGCGCAAGCGCATTTCAGGCTCTGTCCTTAAGCTTTGGGTGAACGCCTTTAGTTTTTGTACATAGGCAAATTACACGTAAGTATTAAGCATGTTAAAAAATATTACCCTACATGTAAGCCTACGAGAGTGAAACCAAGAAAATATCATTCTGTTTGGACTAAATAATGTGTCATAACTGAAATCATAGCAAAGCAGTAAAAACGCTTTATTTTGTTTTAACACAGCAAAATTGTTAATGTTCAGGTCTTACAGAATTTAAGGGGATTTCCCACATGATGAAAAAAACAATTTTCACAAGTTTCAAAGCAGCTTTCAGTGCTACAACACTCCTCATTGATGAACCCATTACCCTGCCTGGCCTAGTTTGCGTAGCCTACCTGAGCCTACTCCTTGACAAGGCTGACATCTGCTGGTTGGATTGTGGCAATCATTATTTTCACCCTACTTTTTTTTTTAACAGCTGGTCTTATTGCAGAATCGTAAGTAAATATTTTGACCCTAGAATGATAACAAGAGACGAGTTTGAGATGTGTTGACAGTTATCTGCTTTAATGCACTGTGCATTTTTATTATCTTCTTGTACTGCTTTTTTGTTTTATTTACTGAGCATTGCTTTCTGTATTTTTCCCTTTAATTTAGTCTTGATTGCAATTCCACTTTCTTTCTCTTACTTTTGTTTTAGTGCTTTGCTTTTTTTCTTCTTTTCTCTAGTTTTGTATGCTGTGTGTTGCCTTTTGTGAAGCACCTTTTGACACTTTATGTGAAAAGGCCTGTATAGGTGAACAATTGCTTGCTTGCTTACATCGCCAGGACTCCTAGTTTGATGGTTAAACATGATGTAAAATACCCATTTAGCAAATGAAAAAGTAGTGGTCATTGCCCTATGCATTAAAAAAAATTCCCTGTCTTGCACGGTGACTTCTTGCCATTGTTTTTATGGCCGACAAAAATTTGAAAAAGGTGTCATACATGATGAGTTTCCTCACTGTGGTCATATCTTTTCGTGCCTCATTTTTTTTTGTAGATGGTTGTGGGCTCAGATTTGAATGAGAGGGATGTGGTATTCCTCAGGCTAGTAAACAGCACAGAAACACGGCCTTTTAGTTCCTGTGGTCACGCTGTTGTGCAGTGTTTAATGTTTAAAGAGAAGGGTGGAGCAGCATTTAGTAAGGAAGCAGATGCCACTGGGTATGGAGTGGTGTGATGGAGTGTTATGGGATGTGGGGTGGATGGAGTGAGAAAAAAATGCATAAAAATAGATAAATGTTATTATGGTGAAATGAAGAATATAATCGTTACTTGTAAAATTATCAATGACACAAATGCACCAGGTATGGATGGATGGAAGGAGTGATGGTGTGATGCGGTTTCAGGCTGCAGTGTGTCAGGAAACCAAAAGCTTGTGCTGTGACCAGCCGTTGTCTGAGCAACAGCATAGTTACCATTCTTTCCTGCCACTGACCTCAAACCAGCCACCACCACTTCCTGTCCACATACACCGGCACGCACACAAATATATAGACACACACACCTCTAGCCCTATTTGGCTGGCTATAATTGGCCATTTGACAACTTTTTGGGGTTTGCTGACCAATGTTCTTGAATGCTGAGCTACAATAAGCTTTGCACAGTTTCTGTGTGTACGTGTCTATATTTGGATGTTCTAAACAAAAGCTGTTGGTTCATTATATATAGATATATAGATATAGATGTAGACATGTAGAAACCTAACATCTATCCCAAAATGCCTGTCAACTACACTGATTTGGGAACCGAATATTGATTGTATTGATAAATTGTACATTGTATATGCAAAAATCCATTAAAAAAATAACTGATATGACAAGTACAACTCTCAAACATGACTGCAGTTTTAATGTATGTTTTCTTTAGGACTGTTGAACAGAGAAACATCTTTCACATCTACTACCTTCATATTACCATATACCTGTCTTTATACTACCTGCATACTTTGTAAATTCATTTGTTAGGGAACCACTGTTGGTGTTTGATTACTGAACAGCAGAGGGTAGCAAAAATCAAATAAAGCTGGCTACACTCATAAGTATGAATGAATATAATTGGTTTCCTTCACAGCAGGTATTTGAACTGTCAAAGAAGAAAAACACTAGTGATGCTAATGGTTCTGTTATTTTTAATTACTGAGCTGTGACAGTATAACAGACAAACATTTGTACCCTGAAACAGAAACAGCCAAATGCAATTTAACCAGCGATATTTTTTCTTTTTACACAGTTGACATTTGTTATTATATCATAATGAATGCTTTCAATGAAAAGGTGTATTACTATATTATTAATATATTTTGACATTGTAATATTTATAATATACTATGTAAAGATCCAGCGGCACAAAATCCAAAACACTACAAGGAAAAGTATATTGTGTAGCTGTCCTATTTCAGCCATTGTACACTGCACAAACCACGGCATAATTCCCTTTGATGTATAACAAAAACATAAGCTTATTTAGGAGAAAATCAATTTAAATATTACACATCACACAATAATGTGCACTTCATATGTAGGTTTTTATCTTCATAATTGAATATTTGAACAAAGTAATATGACATTTTATTATGGAGGGTTTGTGTGCCAGAGTGACCTCAAGCGCTACTGTATGTTGTCAGGAGCTATTTGGTAAGGTCTCCCAAATCAAATTGGTCCTGAGTGAGGGGCCAGACTAAGAATGATTCAGAAGACAGGCATGAAGATGAAGAGATCAAGGAATCAAGTCATCTTGCTATGGTTAGCAAGGTGACTCAGTGTGAGTGCCTCAAGAGTGTGTGCCTGCTGGCTGGGCCTTAGCCCATAAGTCCTGTCCAGCCCAACACATCCAAATGGAGCCACTCTCAATAAGCCCTTGGAGAGGTTGGAGGTGTTTGGTGTGATGTGGATTAGATCAGGGGCCAAGGCCCTGGTGGTCTCATCCTTGGTTGCCAAAACTGGCTACAGCAACATGGACTGTCACCTATCTGGTGGGGAAGGAACCTGAGCTAGTGCATGAGGTTAAGAGATATTACCAAAATATAGGCTCACTTCAATGCACAGCTTGGGTTCTGGAACTAGTTTCCTAAAGAGTAGCTGGACTCTATTTCACTCTGGAATTGTCCTTGATAAGAGATGGCAGGCAGTGATGGGTGTGCTTGTAGCTACCTGGGTCAGTGCCTATGCACTGAGATTTTCCCTGGCGACTGACATGGTTTCTCTCCTGTGTCTTTGGGTCTGGGAATAGGTCCTAATAGTTGTTTGCGCTTATGTGCCCCATTTGGAGAGTATTCCCCTGCTGGGGGAATGACAGTGAGAACTGGAGTGGTATGACCTGTGGTGAATGTGATTAACTATGACTTCATCAAGGCTCTGGGTGATGTGGGACTCTGTGACATTGTGTAGAAGTCTGGGGACCTGCCTCTGGATTGGCAGATTTGGGTAGTGGTCCCTCAATTTAAAAAAGGGGACTGGTGGGTTTGCTCCATGTTCAGGGAGATCACACTATTCAGCTTCCCTGCAGTGTCCAGTGGGGGGTCCTTCCGGAATATCTGGCCTGTTGTTATGAGCTATTCAGTCCTTGTACAGCCATAGTAAGTGCATGGTTTGCAATACCAGAAATAAGTAAGCAATAAGCCTTTCTCACCAATTCTGCATATAACTTTTATGAACAGAATTTCTAGGAGCGGTCAAGTAGTGGAGAGCACTGGGGAGGAGTTCTGCCCCAAGTGGAGGAGTTCAGATATCTCAGGGTCTTTTTCAGGAGTGAGGGGAGAGTAGAGTGGACAAATGGAATGGCGCAATGTCAGCAGTGATGAAGATGCTGTACTGCATCACTGCTTATGCTGCATTGATGCAGTGAAAATGGAGCTGAGTGTGAAAGCAAAGTTGCTTACCAGCCAATCTGCATTCCTATCTACACTTCTGGCCATGAGTTCTGGGTAGAAAAAAAGATCACAGATACAGACGTCATCAGAATTGAACTTCTTCTGTAGGTTGTGTGGGCTCACCTAATGAATAATGCAATTAGCTGGATGATTCAAGGGGGATTCTGCTGCACCTCAATATTGAAAGGAGCCAGCTGAGGTGGTTTGGGCATCTGACTGGGATTCCTCCTGGCAACCTCCTAGGTGAGGTGTTTCAGGCATGTCCATCTGGGAGGAGACCTGGGAGCAAACCCTGGATATGCTGGAAAGCTTATATTTCTTAGCTGGCTTGGGAATGCCTTGGGGTTCCCCCAGGAGAGGTGACTGGAGGGGTCTGGGCATCTCTGCTCAGGCTGCTGCTCCTGTGATCCGGAAGCTGCAGAAAATGCATGGATGGTTTGTTAGATGGATGGAAACAAAAATGTACAAAACATCATTATTTGTTAAGGTTTGAGTGACACCTGTAACTGCATATCTATTTTTTTCATACCTTGTCTTTATGACCAATCATTCTGTCAGAAAATGTATTTGTGGTTGTTTGCTTTTTCATTTGAATGTTTTATGTGGTTTTGAAATAATAGCATCATTAGCTTAGATACATTAATTAATGGGAATTTTTTAATCAGATCTGGTCAATAAGAAGATTTAGGAAGTTGCATTTTATGTGCATGTTTATGTGTGTACTTGCATATATGCTGTATGCAAAAGGCTGGTCACAAAGATCATAAAGAGGAAGTCCTTGTGGTCAGCAGAAAGGAACACATCTTGCTCCATGTCATAGTCTCCATCCTTCATTTTCCTCTCATTTATCCTTCTATTCTTGCCTTTTGAGAGTGGTGGAAAACTCATGCGGTGTGTTTATTTGCGTGGGCGAGTCTGTATAGCATATACATAAAATGATGGAGGAGTATGCTTGGGATTACCTACAATTAAAGTATGCCCTTGTGTGTTCTTATTAAGATTTTTTAAGTGACCCTTGTTAACCTAATATTCCATGGGCTATCATAATTATACTCTTACTGCAGCATTACACGTTTAAGATACTAGATCAGTTAAACTGAGTTGTCAAAGGGTATATCTTATCATCGAGTTTGACTTTACAAACTGTACTCCTCCTTAGACATGCTCTTCCTTAATACTTACATGAAATAAAAAACATGCATATATAATTTTCCTTTTTCTGCCACACATTTTAAAAATGTTCTCCTGATTTCCTCTCTATCATCCATCACCGACGTGTTGACAAATTAAGACATGCAAGTCTCATTGAAGGCTTCTCTGCATGACTGCCACAGCTTTTCAGCAAGCATGTGTATGCATTTATACTAGTACCTTAGTCTCTCTTGCGCTCTCTCTCACACACACACACACATATGCAGTGTGAGTGTGAGCAATGCAGTATAATAAGCAGCGTGGCAGAAATGTGGTCAGCTTTGCCCCATGTGCAATCGTTGAGAAGCCACATTAAAGCTTCTGGGTATTAAAGGACAAGCCTTGGTTGGCTGGGAGGGAATCTGTCATGCAACACAAAAACTGTGTTTTTCACCCTTTTCCCTCTTTCATGTCTTCTTGATCCTTTTTTAAAAACTTCTCTTTCCAAGTCTTTTTTCCAATTTCTCTCCCTTACTCTTCCAATTTTTTTCTTCTTCTTCATTTCGTTCATTCTGTGGCATATTAGACTCAGTTGTAATACTCCAGTTTAAAATGCTTAGACCGCTGGAATGTTCCGTCAAAGAGGTGGGCGGACCCATGGGGGCGGGACAGACCAACATAACCAATTAAGGAGGAGATTGAGGTAAGACGGACAGCTTCTAAATGGTGTAATAACAACCTACTAAAATGTAATTACAATGCAATAGCAATAGACACTTCTAATGACAGGATGTATATGCCAATGTGATTTCCTAATTATGGCCTTGGCATAATGGGTGACTGTTAACATGGCGTGGAGATTATAGAGAGGTGTCTGAATGCAGAAATTCAACCACAGTGACTTGTTATAGTGTTGAAGTGCATGATGACCACTCACAAGTTCTACCAGGTATTAATAAGAAATAGTGTAGCATAAGGATCTTTACTGAATCATATAGTTAGTGTGAGTCTCAGTGACTGATGCAATTAAGTAGTTTAATATCCACAGTGCATCTTTCTATAGACTAGGTGATCCATCCATCCATCCATCCATCCATCCATCCATCCATCCATCCATCCATCCATCCATCCATCCATCCATCCATCCATCCATCCATCCATCCATCCATTCATCCATCCATCCATCCATCCATCTCTAACAGGAGGAGTGGATGGTGGCGTCCATTATTACAGAGCATCCCAGAATAGAGTCTAGTTTTATTACAAGTCCCTCTGGTTGCCGTGGCTACCCAAATTACAGGCCAGTCTTCTCACACATAAAAAAGGTTGCGCTGCCGAAAACCAGCCACCTCAATAAAGGATGGATTAGAAAATCCTTTGCTTTTTTCCCTTCCTTTCCTTTTTGAAAGGTTTTCTGTACATTTTTTTCCCTCTGGTGTTTTGTTTTATGTTGGGGTGCAGCGGTCCTCTTCAGTGGTTCTGCTCCCCGACCCTGCGGCGGGAAAATACGCTCACTTGTGGGTTTCTGGGAAGGCAGTGGTGAACGAAACATCTGCTGGGAGCAAGATGTATGTAAGTGTGTGTGCATGTGTGTGAGAGAGAAGAAGAAACGAGAGTATGTGGATATAGGGACATGGCCTTTGCATTCTGTTCAAGTTTGTGGATCTTTTTAAGTGACAGCAAAACAGAGATAGTGAAAAAAAACGTGTAATAGGCCGTAAGTTTTACTTTACAGTTTTTAACTGACTAAAATTGTAGGAAGATACAAAACTTAAAACATAACTTTTAAATCTCATTCTGAAGAGATTTTTGACACTTGAACAAAAAAACAAAAACAAACAAACAAATACCTTCAGTACTCTTTTATAAGCTGTGCCAAGGCAAAGATGCTAATGATGCTTCAGCTGAAGAATGAAAAAAGTGATCATTTCATCAAACAACACCAAGCATCACTCATGGAAACACATTGCCAATACAAGTCTTACCATGCTTTACAGAGGTTCTGTCTGCTTTGTGACATCCCAGACTCTAGCAAATAGCAGAGTCTGTGATGTTGTTGTTAAGCCATCTTTCTGCAAAAATGAAAGCACAGCATTCACCTGGTTACACTTGGTAAACCTCAGAAGATATGATTTTGTTGTCTGCACAGCAGACTTCAGCAATTAGGACTGTCATTTTAGGCAGGCTGAAGTTAGGCAAATCTTCTTCCCGGTGAAGCGTTGCTTGATCGCTAGGATTGTCATTCTGCCTGGATTTAGCAGATACTGTCAGCTGTACTTCTTTTTACATCAGTTGACACCTTGGTGTAAGTTGTTAAAACTAAACAAAATTGTTACAACTATTAATACAAATTAAAACCTATTGGGAAGCTGTTTTTATCCTCCCACAGTAATGTAACAGCTGGCTGGTGGATTCAAACCCAGAACCTTCTTGTTGTGATGTGACAGTCATAGTGGGGCTGAATTGAATAAGCAGGAAAAAAAAATGGATGGATGGACAGTAATGCAAAAAGGCGTTGTTCAGGTGAGGAACTGTTGTTTTCATTTTACTGATCTGTAAAATGAAAACTGACACTTGTCTGTGCATGAGCTTCTTTGTGATCCACACACTAGGGATTCTAACACTGAGCTGAATTTAAATGAGTCCACATAGACAACATGAGCCTTTGATTTCTGAAATAGCTAAGTCTGCATATGTTAGATGAACCTTGTTCCTCATCACCAGCATCATGTCTTTACAGCTTCTATAAAAAACCACCATAGTGATATTTTCTCTTTTTATTACATGTAACTTCTTTTCGTTACATGTTTCATGTAATGACAATAAATTGATTCTGATTCTGATGTTTTCTTTCTTTCTTTCTTTCTTTCTTTCTTTCTTTCTTTCTTTCTTTCTTTCTTTCTTTCTTTTGGAGGGGTCTAAGGGAGCTTTCAAATATTGCAAGAAATGCAATAAAGACTAATAAATAGTTTTGAGCCCCAGTTTACTGAGCTTGTAGAAGGAAATTTGTACCTTTTATAAGTATTTGAACTGTTTGTAAGTAGTCATTTTCCTTTGCCTTTAGTCATAATATGACAGCAAGTAATGTGGTCCTGTTTCGAAAGATCCTCTCTTACAGGAAGAGATCACTACAAAATAAATTCTAAGGATCACAGTTGGTCAAATTCGACTCATCCGTCTCATGAAATTGAAAACTGTTGTAGAATGCCTGACTGTTTAAAAAAAGGGAGACTTTCTTTGCTGTGTGACTGCTGTAAATACAATGTGAAGTCTTTTTATTTAATTTTGCTATGTATTTCTTGCTATATTTTGTGAATTGTGGACCTTGTTGAAACAACTTGTTCAGGGATTGAACTAAAAGCTCATTCTTTAGACTGGCTGGTAATCACAGAACATACTATATGGACAAAAGCATTGAACCACCTACACATTATACCTACAGGAGCATTAATGACATCCCATTCTAAATCCATTAATATGGAGTTGGTCCTCCTTTGCAGCTGTAACAGCTTCCACTCTTCTGGGAAGGCTTTCTACAAGATTTTGGAGTGTGTCTGTGGGAATTTCTGCCTATTTGTGGAGTCAGACACTGATGTTTGACTTAGGGCTTAGCTCACTCCATTCTCCATTCTAGATCATCCTAAAGGTGTTTGATGGGGTTGAGGGCAGGGCTCTGTGCAAACCAGCTGAATTCTTCAACACTAAACTCATCCCAACCAAGCCTTTATAGATTCTGCTTTGTGCACTAAGCACGGTCATGCTCGACCATAAAAGGGCCTTCCCCAAACTGTTCCCACAAAATTGAAGGCATAGAATTGTTCACAATGTCTTGGTAAGTTGAAGCATTAAGATTTCCCTTCACTGGAACTGAAGGCGCCAGGAAAACAACTCCATAACATTATCCCTTCTGTGCCAGTCTTCACAGTTGACATAACACAGTCAGGCAGTTAACATTCTGCTGGCATTTGCCAAACCCAGACTTGATAGAAAAACTTAATAGCTGATGCAGCATGCTGCTGACGCTAATGGGGATCTCAATAAACATAAACATAAACTCCACAGAACACATTTCTGCTGCTCCAGAATCCAGTGGTGGCATGCTGTTACACAACTCTAGCTGATATTTGGTATTGCGCTTGGTGAAGTGAAGCTTACATGCAGTGGGAATCCAATGCCATGAAGCTCCTGGCTCACTGTTTTTGTGCTGATATTAATACCAGAGGAGGTTTGGAAATCTGCATTTACTGAGTCAGCAGAGCTCTGGTGACTCACTCAGCACTCAACAGTCCTGCTCTGTAACTTTACACGGTCTGCTACTTCGTGGCTGACTTGCTGTGGTTCCGAAATACTTTCGCTTTGCAATAATAGTACTTACACTTGCTGCAATGGTGGAACCCTATTGCAGTACCAGTGAGCTCTTTAGAATGACCTATTCCTTCAAAAATATTTGTAAAGGCAGACTGCATGGCTAGATGCTTTACTTTATATACCTGTGGCAATGGGACTGAATGAAACACCTGAATTCAACAATTAAGAGAAGGTGTAGCCCAGTGCTTTTGCCCATATAATGTATATGTCAGTGTATATGTAGCACCCCCACACAACCTCAACAAGTTACAATAATTTACAGATGTAACAGTCTCAGTTCAGTATTTTGCTTTTTTTAAATACATTTTTTGTTCTCCCTGACTGCTAATATTACACTATCTCGGAATCTAAGTGATCTATTACTTTTTTCACAGCAGTGATCTTTCACCAATGATTCAGCAGTTCTGCTTTTTGGTGAAAAATGCTACCATCTGAAATAGTATTCCTGTTGGTTCACCAAAAAAAGTTTAATGATAAACTAAACCTGATTATTTTAAACTTTTTGTTCAACCTAGACAATATGCTGGAGCATGTAAATACGTTTTGAACAACTGTGCAGCCATGCATAGTAACCCCTTCCTGGAATAATCAACAATTATGCAGTCTTTTCCATGGCTGTGGTCATATCTTGAGAGAGAGGATTATGAAGATTCAAAGAGAGAAATTAAAACTAGAGACCAGAACATTTGGATGGATAGCTGAGAAATGGGGCTTGGAAAGATCTATCACCAATAAAAGAGGATGTTTTTGGCTGTTTCTTTCCCCTTAAAACCAAAATGAGAAATATAGTGTGTGATGCAAGTTCTTTAAACAATATGAGGACTCCTTATCATGTGGCAGCCCACCGGAAATAGGGCTGTGACCCATCTTGGGTTCCGACCCATCGTTAAGAAGCTAGGGTTTTACGGGAAGTGTGAATGTGGTGTGCGATGAAAGGATGGGATGAGATGTGTGTGTGCATGTCTGCTTGTGTGTGTGTGTGTGTGTGTCTGCAGTGCATGCTGTTATTATGTTGCTGTGGTTGTAATGATGTAAGATCGAAGGGAGTAAACAAGAGCAGCACGCTATCTTCAAACAACATATGAAAACATGATGTCTCTGTTGGTCTTAACTGATTAGGAAATAATTGATAAATATGTATAAAAGTAAGAACAAATTCAATTGGCTGCTAAATATGAAGGATACTTATCTGTACCCAACACAGCTGTCCAGAACAGAATGCATTCCCAGATGAATTTTGCTTGCATGGTTTGTGTTAGCTTGTCTCCTTTGAGTTAAGGATCACTGCAAATTAATATAAAATTATTGTCAGTGATTGCCTTTATCCTATGATGAAACATTTTTTTCCTGATAACTTCAATAGTTGCTTCCTCCAAACCATCAATGTGTCTATTAGACCCCATTCCTGCTAGACTGCTCAAAGAAGTCCAACCATTAATTAATGCTTCAATATTAAATATGATCAATCTATCTTTATTAGTTGGCTATGTACCACAGGCTTTTAAGGTGGCAGTAATTAAACCGTTACTTATAAAGTCATCACTTGACTCAACTGTCTTAGCTAATTATAGGCCAATCTCCAACCTTCTTTTTCTCTCAAAATTCTTGAAAGAGTAGTTGTAAAACAGCTAACTGATCATCTGCAGAGGAATGGTTTATTTGAAGAGTTTCAGTAAGGTTTTAGAATTTATCAGCATACAAAAACAGCATTAGTGAATGTTACAAATGATCTTTCTTTGGCCTCTGATAGTGGACTCTTCTCTGTGTTTGTCCTGTTAGACTTCAGTGCAGCTTTTGATACTGATGACCATAACATTTTATTACAGAGATTAGAGCATGCCATAGGTATTGAAGGTACTGCGCTGCAGTGGTTTGAATTATATTTACGTATCTGATAGACTCCAGTTTGTTCATGTAAATGGGGAGTCTTCTTCACACACTAAAGTTAATTATGGAGTTCCACAGGGTTCTGCGCTAGGACCGATTTTATTTACACTATACAAGCTTCCCTTAGGCAGTATTATTAGAAATTATTGTATAAACTTTCATTGTTATGCAGATGATACACAGCTTTATCTATCCATAAAGCCAGATGACACATATAAATGACTTACACTGCAGGAATGTCTTAAAGGCATAAAGACCTGAATGACCTCTAATTTCCTGGTTTTAAATTCAGATAAAACTGAAGTTCTTGTACTCAGCCCCACAGGTCTTAGAGGCGTGGTGTTTAGCCAGATACTTACTCTGGATGGTGTTTCGTTGGCCTCCAGTGACACTGTAAGAAATCTTGGAGTTGTTTTGACCAGAATATGTCCTTCAATGTACAAATTAAGCAAATATGTAGGTCTTTTTTTTTTGCATTTGCACAATATTTGTAAAATTAGAAACATCTTGTTTCAGAGTGATACTGAGAAGCTAATTCATGCATTTATTACTTCTCAGTTGGATTGTTGTAATTCATTATTATCAGGCTGTCCTAAAGGCTCCCTGAAAAGCCCTCAGCTGATACAAAATGCTGCACCTTGAGTACTAACAGGGACTAGAAAGAGAGAGCATATTTCTCCCATATTGGCTTCTCTTCTTTGGCTCCCTGTTAAATCCAGTATAGAATTTAAAATTCTTTTCTCGCATACAAGGTCTTGAATAATCAGGCCCCATCTTATCTTAAAGACCTCATAGTACCATATTAACCCAATAAAGCACTTCGCTCTCAGACTGCTGGCTTACTTGTGGTTCCTAGGATACTTAAGAGTAGAATGGGAGGCAGAGCCTTCAGCTTTCAGGCCTCTCTTTTGTGGAACCAGCTCCCAATTTGGATTCAGGAGACAGGCACCCTCTCTATTTTTAAGTTTAGGCTTCAAACTTTCCTTTTGATCAAGCTTATAGTTAGGGCAGATGACCCCTCCTTCCTGAACCTGGTTCTGCCAGAGGTTTCTTCTTGTTAAAAGTGAACTTTTCCTTCCCACTGTTACCAAGTGCTTGGTCATAGGGGGTCGTTTTGTCTGTTGGGTTTAGTCTGTAATTATCGTTGGGTCTTGGGAATTGAATTGAACTGATAGGAGTGCTCTCCAGCCTGAGGATTCAGGATGCCCCCATCCAAATTTTGGATCAACGATTTAGACAATGCTCTGAACCACCATCATCACAGAAATATCTTTTTCAATTTGTGTTTCATGGTAAATGAATTGGTTCTCATATAGTACTTTTCTGCTCTACTTGAGCACTCTGAGCGCTTTATATAACTTGCCTCATTCACCCATTCATACAAGCACTTTTTTCTATGCTTTCTAAGACTAAGTGCCTTCTATCTAACATTCAGACTCCAATGAACACATCAGAGTGCAACTTGGGGTTCAGCATCTTGCCCAAGGATACTTTGGCATCGAACCACCAACCTTTCAACCATTAGTAGGGGACCTGCTCTATTTTCCTGAGCTACACCACCCCAGAAACCCAACCCCAAAAACCCACTTAAGTAGCTCTGTGGGTATGTGTTGACCCAACGTCACTTTATGCTGCTTTCTTTATTTGATTTCTCATCCAGCTTTACATAGATTTAACAAATACTGCATCATCTCATATGCTGTATCATAATTCAAGCGATGTGGCTATAAATACCTTAAAAGCTGAAAAAAAAAAGTGACAAAGCAATGTATACACAAAACTTGATTTACTACCTTTTTTTCTGAGCTTTTAGCCACATCTCATGGCCTTCATCAACTGGCTCAGAGGGTATCATGTGACCAGTGTATGAAATCACAACATAAGGAATATTCATAAATGATAGTAATGTTATTGTTGAATAAAGACAGGCAGTAATATTGACTCACCCAAATATAAACAATTCCCCATGCTTATGACCCAGGAAGATGGAGCTTGGTGATGAAAACCATGAAATCAGTGGTTCCAGGTTAATTTCAAATCTAGTTTTCCAAATTCACATAAAAAATGGCATGATCATTTGGCAGACCATAAATAATTAAAAGTCACTGTAAAGTTTTATATGTGAAATCTAAAACTCAAATAACAACGTTACATACCATAAGCTGGGTAACAGTTTATTATAACCATTGTGTAAGTTTAAGATCATAGTATGGGTTTAAATACACCCACTGACAACATTAACTCTGCTAAAAAAAAATAAAAATAAATTATGCTTAAGGGTACCCAGGGCATTGAATGGACCCTTGTGAGAAAGGACGTTCATGCATATCTCTGAGACTCCAGTGGCTTTGACTATTTAATGTCCTGAGAATGAGAAAAGGCTCATTTATCAGACTGCTATCAGAAAATGCAATAATGTTTGGTAATCAATAAAAAATAAATAGTACAGCATATGAAATGCTGAATACAATTTTTATCATTTCATATTTTACAATATATAATTCATTTACAAATTTTAAAAAAATGGTATCGATTTGTAATCATTACCAATTAATATTTTTTCTGTGGCACAGTGGTGCAATTCTTAGCACTGTCATTTCACAGTAGAGGCTGTGGATTTCCTGCATTGTATTTGCATGTTTTCCCTGTGCCTTTGTGGGTTTCCTCCAGGTACACCTGCTTACTCCAACAGTCCAAAGATATGCTGGTTAATTGGAGACTCTAAATTGGCCATAGGTGTGAATGTGCGTGTGAATGGCTGTTTGTCTATGTTTTAGCCCTGCTACACATGACCTGTCCGTATGACACCTGGAATAGGCTCCAGCCTAACTGTGACCCTGAATTGGATAAGCAGAAGAAGATGATGTGATGTGAAAATAATAATCCCCATTTAGAAAATATTCTGATTTTTTTCTTCCCTGCCAGAAAAAATGGAGACTCCTGCTCTTTCTCTCTTGCTGCCTTATCCACCCATACCCCTCTTCGTCCTTCTGCCTTGTCAATCAGTAGAAGGAGGAAAAAGTCATTAAATCTCTCTGTTGGCCATATATGTAATTACAGTCTGCCTGTATGTTGCTAAATACGCCCCGGCGCTAGTCTGGTCTCCCTGGTCATGTTTTTTCCTCCCACCGGTCGTGTTTGAAGCCCTTATAATTGGTGCAGGCAGTGTGTCAGGATTAAAGGCTGCTGGTTTGAGACCCCAAAGCCCCCCCTTTCCCCTGTCTGGCCCCCCATGCTGATTACCACAACCTTGAACCCTTAAAATCCCTCTTACCCTTCTTTATTCTGCTTATATGTATCAGGACTCGATGAGTGATCATTACAGTCTTGTAAGTTTAATATTTTACCCACTTCAGATATGATGCAGTTCATTTGGTATATATTGTTTTGTTTTTTTAAATATAGGTGCCATTTAAAGGTCTTTCTCCATTAATGAAGCTCTTACCACTGTACAGTGTACTGTTTCCTTAATGTTTTAATACATAACAGTTTTTATGACTTATCAATGCCAAATTTTATGCATTCCTTAATTAATAACACATGCATGTTTAATCAACCTATAATCTTTCATATTTTTCTCTGCTTTTATATGCAGAAAAGCAGCAAAAACATGTCCCTATAAATGTATAAATCTAGATGGCAAGAGAGAAGATGATGCAAGCGAGTGAGATCCACTGGGGTGATTCCCAAAGGGAGCAGCTGAAAGAAGAAAAAGAAGATGTGTACATCCATGTTTCTCTCTCTATTTAAAAAAAATTATCAAGGATCACACTGCTAGGCTTGTAAAGGTTTTTTTTAGTGTGTTAATTAAGTCTGTGCATATTTGACTGGTGCCTGCAGGACGCCTGTGGTCAGTTGTCTACCTCTCTCATGTCACTATACAGGCCTTTTATTCAGAACACCCTTGTCTAAGGACGCAGCCAGTTACTGATGCCAAGCTCATCATTTAGGTTTGATTGTGTTTTTACCATGAAACTAGAATTTTGCATTTGAGTAAAATCATTAGACTGAAGAAAAAAAAGAAAGAGGAAAACTCTTAATGTGTTTGGATGTAGCATGAACTTTACAGTGCTATAGGGCTACCCCTGTCTCACTGCCAGTCATAAAACTCTTGTGGGCTGAGACAAATGAAGGTTGTTTGGGCCATCAAAGCGTTTAAAGTTGAAATGATGGAGCTGATGGTCAGTGATGTCAGAGAAGATGTTGACTTTGTCTGAGTCAGAGCAGTTTCTGGTCAGTAGAGCCCCTAATTTTTCGGTCTGTCCGTTGCTGTCTCTGAGTTTGTGTCTCTCCCTGTTAACCTCTCTTACTCTCACATCATCTCACTCTGCTCTCTCCAACACATTTAAAAACTCCAAATCAAAGTGCTGGCTGGAGTCAGAGATATATATGTTTTCACAAAGATAAAACTGTAATGGGCTATATCTTGTATGTTTCTGAAGGACTTTTAATGACAAAAATCTTTACTGAAAACATAATCAAATCAATTAAAAATGAGAGCGCCGTCTTTTTAGATAAAATGTTAAAAGTTCACTTTAATGACCATAAATCTGGAACTTTTACAGATTGCTACAGTAGCAATGCTAATTTCTTTCTCCCTTTTGGGTCACTGCCCATATTTGGATGCACACACAACAATGCTGTGACTCTACAGAGTAAATATTCAAAGGTTTCATATAACTATGCTGCTAAAACTTGGACGTGATTCCTCTTCAACATAAAATCATAACATGAGGAAAGTACCAATATATAAATATTGTGTGTGTGTGTGTGTGTGTGTGCGCGCGCGCGCGCGCGCGTGTGTGTGTGTGTGTGTGTGTGTATGTGTGTGTGTGAGATGACATACAGTAAATAATGATATATAGTAGATATGTTAATTCCAAGATGGGTATCTAGTTCATTGATAGTGTAACTGTAATGCTGATATGCTTCATGGAAAGTGAGTGCAGATGTTATTCTGGGCAATGGAGGTATAATTATGGTAAGGTAAAATGAGGCTGTTGATGATGAATGAAGTCAAATGAAGATGTTGTTGTCTGGGAAGTTATTTTCAGTGAGACCTCTGTATGCCACACAGACATGTTTTTGAACAGAAGCCCAGAAGAAGACAGAAGCAGTCAAAATATTTACTGCTCGTGTAGTTTAGTTAAGAGATCATTAATGACCGTAAAGTGCTCAGAATGAAACCATAACAATTAAATACCCGATCCTTCCCTAAACTAAATTATAGCCTTAATCTTAAAACAGGCGCTTGAATGTGAAGACCTTAATTCTCAGATTCACCCATACATGAGCCTCCTCTGTAACACAGATTAAACTTTTATGAAAGTTTAATAAAGTACCCTGGTGTGCAACTGTGATTGGGTTAAATGCACACTTAAGCTGTATCCTGCTTCAATTGCCTCATTGTAATGAAACATTGTTCAGTGCATCCTGTACACTGATTGATTTCAATATGCAATAAAGTCAATAGTTTGAGCTTGTGAACATGAAGTTAATTCAGTAACCAAAAGCACAGGGGGCTTTTCAAAGCAAGATTGTGATACCTTGCCTTCAAAGAAAGACTGCTACCTCTTTGTTGCTATCATACTAATGTGCACAGCGCAAAAACAGCTTATTGTGGAATTCATTTTTTAATCATATGGTGCATGCTAAAACTTCCTTTTTTCATTAACTTATTTTTCAGCTTTGAGGTTTCAAACCAACAGGCTCTAAGGGGGCTCTTTGGTGTCCGTGTGGCCTTTTCACCCTATTTGTCGTGTTCTAGATGGCACGTAGTGTTACACTGGAGTTTTCAATAGACTTTATGAAAACCATTGTAACCATATGAACAATAGTTAAGCATCTAACAGGGCCTCTGAATGTGAATGTCTTCATTCAATAAACAGCCGAACAATAAAACACCATGTAATTTCCCAAGTTTCTTTTTGTTCACAGAATAAATATTTCTGTCTTTGCACAAATGAGTGTATGGGTGGGACTGGCAGAGGCCATAAAAGAATATTTAATTTTTTAAAAATTTCTCTAGCTTGAGGCTTTTTTTCTTTCCTTTGTTTTGTAGTTGCAGTAGTAATGATTATTATCTGCTTTTTTTCCCATTTATAACTGACCATTCCCTTTTACTTACTGTGCACCTACTTCTTTCATAAATGGATTTCCTTTCTACCTCGATTATATATCTATGTTAAATGCTTGCTCCAGTCTTTCCACTTGTTCTCTGTTACACTACCCACCCCAAACTTACCCAAAAGCCCCCATGCCCCCACCCCCAACCCAGACATCTGTCTCACCGCAGCACAGAGCCATGGTGTGACACCGTGCTATAAATATGAGTACACACAGACACACACAAACACATACACATATACTATAAATACCATCTCTGTGCAAAACACACTGCTGCAGTATAAATATTTAAGTATAAATGTGTAATGAATTTATTGATATGTTGCCCATGCCAGCAGGCACTGTTTTGAGCCGCGGAGTGGTAAACCATTGTGGTGGGATTGAAGTGGTGCTGAGGGATTGTGGGGACGCATGTTCCGAGTTAGGCAGCTGACCAATCGGTGGGCTGGAAGCTGGAAGCCGCATCACAAAAAGAGCTACTGATCAGTACCAGTCTTCATAGCCATCCATCTTTCTCTTTTGCTCTTTCTCTTGCTCTTTCCTTACCCTCTTTACTTACTCTACTCCCTTTATGATCTCTTTAATTCTTCCTTTCTTGTTTTTCAGCAGATTCTACGTATGTTCCTTTCCTCCGTTTTTGTCTTATCTTTTACTTTTTGATCCTGGCAATAATTTAATTGTGTAGTTACACAAAGTATCTGAATGTAGATGTCTATAAATACCTCCTGTAGTTACACACAAAAAAAACTAGTTACACAACTCTTCAAGCATGCTTCTGTTTATGAATGAGAACATTTTTCTGGAGTTGTTGCTTACTAAAAAATAAGGTTACTAAAAATGAAGCAACAATGGGCTTAAAATTGCTGACATCAGTGCTATCCATGGACGTCAACTGACAGTTTCTGATATTCTTTCTTTGTTACAGAAAACAAACATCAAATGTATTTTTTGCATGACTCTGATGTCTTCAAATGAATGCATCAAACCTGTTAAGTGGAAAGTCTTATGATTTAAATGCTTTAATTCCCACCAGATGGAGTAAAAGTGTTAGTTACAATGTTTAATTTTGTTTCATTGTGCTAAAAAAAAGAAAAAAAAAGAACATTTTTCTTTTAGTGTTCACAGTGGCTATTGTAGTTTCAGTTTTAATGGGAGTAGCCAGTATCACTTCCTTTTGATAACAATCATGACTTGTCCTACTGTGTGTTCAATAAAATTGTTCCAGAGTCCCAATTTCCTTCCTTCATAGTAGCTGTTCCACTCTAGTAACTATTAGCCTCATGGGAAAGTATCTGAATGTAGATGTCTATAAATACCCGCTGTGCAAAAAGTGTTCTGGAAAAGCTGGACTTCTAGTGTGAAATCTGTTAATAAACAAATGAATGCACCATTAAACTGGCTAGATTTGCATGCACTAGATTTACTTACTGATCCTAATCCTATATAGATTCATTTTTGGCTTTTGTCTGGACATTTGCCTAAGCTCTGGAATTAGAATTGGAAGTATATTTGAACAACATGTGTGTTACTCATGACACATCTTTATGTTGTGTCGCTTCAAATTTAGTTAAGCATTTATGTTATTTGGATTATATGTTATCCTGTTTGTCTGATATTGGACCCAGTGATTTGACCTGTGTCAGACCAAAATAATACTGATTATTGGGTTTGCACATATGCATTAACTTTTATTCAGGCAGATCTCATTGATATTTGCAGTATATTGAACAATATGATCCTGAACAAATGTTAATGTCACTTCAAAGAAAACCACAGCGAATGTATCTTCTCTCCAGAATAAGTTGTTGATGGCAACAGATGTTCAGATATTTTTCCTTAAGGCTTTTCTGGGGCTGTTATCTATTAGACAGTTTAGTCAGGCCTGCGTACTCCTGGCATGTATCATACATTATGTGATGGATCACTCCTGCAGTTGAAATGACTAGTTTCTGATTACATGGCATAGGTCCTTTAAGTTTCTGTTCTTTCATTTCCATGACAGGGCTTTGCTATGATAATGACACTCAGGTTACTGATGACAATGTCATTTTCCCCATATGATAGTCAGATGGAGGTCTGCCTCACAGCTTACAATTTTGGAGTGGATGTCAGTAACCTAGCTCAGCTTGCATAAGACTTTGGTTTGAAAGTGAGTGACATGTCTGTAATCAATAGAGCAGAGAAAGAAGTCCGCACACATAAAGAGCTCTTGAGAAAAATAATTTAATTACCTCGAACAGGTGAGTAACGTTTCGGGCTGTTTGCCCTGTCCTATGTCTGTAATCAATCCCAATACTTTCGAGATTCAATCACCGGCAGCAAGGTGTTTGATGGAAGCTGTTTTCTTTATTATCTCTAGAAAAACTGCAGCAGTAGCACTTGTGAGCATCAGCAACATCAGGATCAAGCTCGAGATCAAGATCTCCTCTCCAGAGCCCAGCTTCAATTTATTGGGTCTGTGTGGTTCCATTTTTGCTTTGTTTATACTGACAGACAGACTTAATGGCTGAATGACCCCCACAGTCTCTGGAAAGATACACTGACATGTTGAAGAAACCAAAAGCTCTTGTTCAAGTTGAATGCACTTTCTATAATTTACTGTGGAGAAACATGTGGCATCTTCAAAATCAGTGTAATGTTATGAAATGAAAATAGACCAAGAGATTGTTTCATTGTTTTTTTTTTTGTGAGTGTTTCTAATTGTATTTTCGCTTCCTCTACTTAAACTGATCTTTTGGCCATCCCACTTACCCTCCCTTGACCTTTTCTCTCTCTTCATCTGTGAACTTCCCGTCCTCCTCATCTCACATCAGCTTTCTCTGCTTGTGTTCTCTCAAAGCCGTGTTTGCCCTTCTCCCAGCTCCCATCATCAGAGGTCACTGTTTCTCTAATTAGGGTTAGTGTCTGTGCAAATGTGTATGTGTGACAGTAACTTGACTCGTATGAAAATACTCTTTTCATGTCTGTCCCATGCATTCATTTTGCATTTATCTTTGAGCAAGCATGGTAATCATATTGTTACAGCTTATTTCCGGGTGCTTCCTTCTTTCTATAGCGCTTTTTCACTTTTCCACCTTTCATTTTTTATCTTTCACATCTGTTCTCTTTGTCTTCATACTTGTTTGCTTCTTACCACTTTTCTCCATCTTTCATTCCTCCCTCTCTTTCTCACTTGCTCTCCTCCCCCTTCGCCTTCTTTCCCTTTTTCTGCCCAAAGTTCTGGAGGCCAGCTGGCATGGTTTTCTAGTGGTGTAGTAAAATATAAATATAATAAGGACGTTTTTGAGCTGGTGAATCCATTCTGAGCAGAGAAACATCACCACAGAGCCCACAGATGTGGCACATACTCAGGAGAGAGAGTGAGGGATGGAGAGAGGGAGGAGAAACAAATCCCTCATTTGACATTGAGAATACTGCAGGAGCATTAGGCTGCATTATTGTTGACATTACCAAAGTACTAGACTTATGATTAGGATTCTTAATAATGCTCATTTCCAGCACCATATTTTATTCTTGGAGTGGAATGAAGTAGCTGTGTATGATTCAGAGCGCAGAATGCTAATTTTTTCTTCTTCTTTTTTTTTTTTAAAGTCTTCATCCTCTCAGTTTACCCACTGTGTAAAACAAGACACTTTTGCACCTGTTTCTTGAAGGCCATCCTCCCTTTATAGCACTTTTTTTTCTGACTGGCTGCACCTTGAAAACAAACGTTTGAATAACAAGGCTTCTGTGCTAACAGCCAGAGCACTGTGACTGACATGATATCACCTCTCTCTGACATCACAGAAATCCAAGAGAATGAAACAGAATGAAACTGCCGACCTGTCCAGGGTGTACCTTCCCTTTCACTTAATGACAGTTGTCCCATAACCTTCAAGTGGATAACTGGATAACTGGATGGATGAAACAGCACATTTGGAGCAGGACATTTTTAATATGCTCATCTATCATTGTAACCCCCCCCCCCCCCACACACACACACATGTTCTCTTACCATATGCAGAAAAACAAGTAATGGAATGGATTTTACTAGTATTTTAATATGCAATATTTCTATTTGCCATAATGAAGGACAGAAAATATTCTGGAAGCAATATACTTGTGTACATATAAGTGTGTTTTGTGTAAGACTGCAAAAAAACTTTGTATGAAAGCATTATCTAAATGTTGCATGCGTTCATTTACACTGTGTCCGTGTGCACGTGTGTGTGTGTCTGTTAATGTGAAGCCTCTATTTAACAACCTGTGGCTGTGTCTATACCTGCATTTGGGCACTTCTGTATCTGTGTATTTGAGTGCATGCATGTGTGTTTCCATTTCTCCATGGCTATGTGTTTAATGTCAGAGCACAGCACAGCCTACTTCAGTCCCCTGGGTAGCTCTTTGTTTGCTTTAGCCATGCGGTGGCTAGCCTAGCCCGCTAACTCCAAGACACATTTAGCCTGGGCTCCACTTTTATATCATCCTGCTTTTATTTTCCTTCTGTCTGCTCTTTCACCAAACACTTTGCACTGAACTGGACTTTAGTAAGACTAGTATTGGTGCCATTCTCAACCATTGACAGACAGATTTGGTCAGTGTGGTTTTCATTGGCTGACATGTTACTGCTGGCCTACCATCTAAACTGCTGGCACTGGCCAAGTGGCACTCAGTGCCAAAAAAATATATGGTAAAATATATCAAGGCTACAGATAAGCTCACCCTGGCCGTGTTGTTTTATCTCCTTGTCTTGGAAGATTAAAGCTTAGAAGGTTTCATATATTTCCACTCTGCTGCTTAGAAGCCGACTACATATAGGCATAGTTTTAGGTGTTTATTGCGGTCTGGGGTTTGATTTTGGAGTGTGTGGAGGGACAGAAGAAAAAGGAGGAGGAGGAAGAGGGATGGTGGTTTTAGCCACCAGCTGTTGTTACCTTGAGCATAACGTCCTTTAACCCCCATTACAGCAATCCACCACAAGCCACAAACACGCTAGCTTCAACTGACTGAAAAACAACCCAAACTCACTTGTTTACTAGCTAATGTGCCAAGCCATTTGCTGTCTCTTACTCATTCAAATGCTCTCTTTTACCAACTTCTTAATTTACATCTTGTTCCCTCATTTGCCTATCCAATTTTCCTGATATATCCTCCTCAGTGTCTTTGTTAAATTTTCCCATCAGCTCTCATTATGATTCAGTTTTTCTGTATGACCATTTTTCACATCCTTTCTTTTCATCTCCTTTTGGAATTTTCTTTCATCTGTGTCTTCCTCCTTTTGCCCCACTCAGAGCCTTTGTTGGTTAGGGCCCTGGGTATGCGTGGGTAACCCCGATGCCCATGTAAAGGCTGTGGACTCATAGAGCCTCAGTGTCAGCAGATGAAAGCAGAGGGAGATTCTGGGGCTGGCACCCATCTCTCTCTGTCCTGCCACCATGGCCTCTTATTTCACAGAGAAAATTAATAACTTTAACAAACATCAATGAACGAGGGCCTGATGCTTGGTTGGCTTGTCGGCTGGCCTGGTGAATGTGCGTGTACTGTGTACACATGCGTAGATATGTGTGTCTTTGCTTGTACGGTTGTGTGTTTGAGTTCATACCTTACTGTATGTGAACCATTTTAGTAGTGCCGAAAGAGGCTGACGGGAATAGTGTACAGCAGAGAAACTGACAGGTTGATAAATAGTACTAGGGAGACAAGATTTTGGGTGGGGGTGTGTCAGGCCTCACTTTGGTTTGATCTGATCAGAATGTTGTCTTCTTGAAACGCCATAGTGTCGTCTTTTGAGGCCAAGAGGAACTGAGAGATGGATGGATGAAGGGAGGGATGGATGGATGGGAGAATGTGACCACTTCTGAGGCATTGTCGACAGCCACGCTGAATAGGCAGCGGGACTGCCTGGAGCCACGCCTGTATTTATGATCTTCAAAGGAAGGATGACACACACACACTCACGCACATCCACAAATTATTGATAGTTACAGGAAAACACATGCTTGTGCAAGTGTGGTACATGCAAATTTACATATAGATTTTGTCTCACACATCATGAAGTTTTGAACACATCTAGAAAAAGCACAACTTACATACACAGGGCAAGCACAAGTACCACCGCTGATAATGTGTGTGTAAGTGGTCACAGCAGATCAACTTAACTGAAGTGTCCATTGTTGTTTAGCTATAAATGGTAACTTTATGCTCAGAGTGGTGCAGAGCTCTTTACAGCACCTATAGAGGATTCTCACATGATGTCGTGCACATTACTAGTCAGTTGTCCGCCATATTGGATGAGATACAACCACTGGTCTTGAAGGAAAAATGAATATTTCCCAGTTGGTTGGTGAATGGCTGCCACTAGGTGAAATTGGTCACAAAGATGGTGCTACACCAAAAACCTCTTTGTGATTGCTTTGGTCAATAGCAGATTACCTGTAGTTTGCACGGAAGATACCAGTTAGCCTGCAAACACTTGCGAACTACTAGCTAAGCCGTAGTAAACCGTGAAAAAAATGCAACAGAAATATGAAACAGAGAATGCTCACCTTCAAAGTAAAAGTTGTGCTTCAGTGCTGCAGTGGACACTTTTCAAATGTGCAGCGTTTACTTTGAGGGCAAACGGTCTTCGTTTTCAGTTTGTGTAACACTTTTCACAGTTTCATCGAGACTTCCATCAACCTCCAGCAGCCACTCATCAACTAGCCCTGGGAATATACATTTTTCTCTAGTGAATGGTGGTTGCCAGATTGGTTTCTAGGCATGTGTGACTGGGGCCTTATTTACTTGACCCTACATTGCTACACATCCAAAATGGCAGACAAGTTAACCTCATGTGGTCATCTGACTGCAAAACCGACTGCAAAACCTACATTTTCATGAAACTGTGCAAGGTGCTAACCTGCTCACTGGTAGCATTTTAGGGGTTCAGTCTTTTGCTCAAGAACACTTAATAGAGTATAGGAAGAAGTTCTAAAGCTACCAATAGTTTGATTTTGTAGGAAATATGCCTACCTCCATTTCTGCAGAATTCTGATGCTACGCTTGATTCTATATGGCACATACAAAGCCTGCACTGAAAGTTGGTGAAATTTGTTTAGCATAAAGTCTGAAGCAGCAAGACACAGCTAGCTTGGCTGTCTCTGAAGGTATGGTAAATATGACACTGGATCATGCTGTATGCTACACAGTTTCTTGGCTGTGAGGTTGACTGGTGGCAGCGGGTGGAGACTTCAGGAAGTTACTAAGGGGTGAAAGAAATATGCTGTATTTGGTTTTACTTGAACATTGGAAATATGTCAACCATTGTGGACTTCATGTATTGTTAATAGGATAGGCAACCCAGAAGATAAACAGCAGATACATTAATTCAATCAAAAATATTACACACACCATCCATACTGACCTTATTAACTAGCTCCACGGAAGCAAATAAATATACTGCCCAAATAGTGAAACATTTCCTTTATTCATCAACACTGCTACCATCTGAGGAACTAAAATCTCTATAAGGAAACTTTTAAGTAATATTTTTTGAAAGGTCAGTGACCATGCCCTTCACAAGCTTTCATTCATGGAGTAGCAAAAGATGGACTTCTGTAACAGTTCCCATTGCAGTAGTTGAAGTTCCCTATGAGAAGAAACTTCATTATGGGATCTATTCCACTTTGCAAAACTAGAAACAAATTTGGTAAAACACTGAAACCTCTATGTGAGAAATTTTGATTTCTTTTAACTAGTTTGCATGCTCCATACCAGGAAAAACTTAATGAATTTACACAAGTGTCAGTATATGCTCTATTTCAGCTTAAAGGCAAAAACAAAAATAGACAGCTGTTTACTCTGTGTGAATCTCTCTATTTACCTTTCAGTGTCCCACAAAGAGACATGAAAAGGAGCAAAAAATACTTTATGGTGTTTACAGACACAAATAATAAAACATAAACTGTGGAAAGCCTCAGCCTTGTACAGTTCAATTCATTCCAAGGAGCCAGCACTGAGAAACAGTGGTGAGACCACTGATTTTCTGCTGGCAAATATTTGAAGAGCTAATTTGGAGGGGTTGGGTTTGCTTGTGTATGTGAGAGTGTTTGTGTGTACATGTGGATATGTGTTTCACCTATAGGCAGCAAGAGAACCAAGTAACCAAAAGCTTTTAAATTAAAGATGTTCATTTTGGAAAAATAGCATAAAGTTATTACTAATGCTTACTTATTAAGATAGTCATTTAAGACTAATTGTCCCTACTGTAAATCAGTCAGTCAGTCAGTCAAATAGCTATTCAACACTCTGTCCGTCAGTAAATCAGTTTTTCAGCCAAGCAATCCACCTGCTAAACATCCAGGCAATTAGTCTGTCTCACTGCTGGTAAATTACCCTATTACCCAGTCAGTCATCCAACATCAAGCCAACTAATGACCCTTGATCTTTATGGAGCTGGGAATAAATAGTGGCAGGATACTCCGGGAAATTGATTGGTTTAATTGATTGTGATTGTTGTTTACAATGTAAAACAAAAAACGGGGTTGTCAGAGTCCAGAGCTGTCAAGGGCATAGAAAGACATAGACAACAACTGGAAATGTGAAGTGGCAGCAATAAAGGGCAAAGCTTGTGTTTGCTGCTTGCCTGTCTGCCAGCAGAGTGTGGACAGGACTCTCCAGTGCGCCCTGTGCCCAAGAGGGGCGGGGTGGGTGGCAGAGTATAGGAACAGAAGGAGCAAAGGAGAGAGAGGAGGGCAGGACTGGCAGGGTGCGGTCTGAAGTGGCAACAGATCGTTTTGGATCACTCAAATCCCTTCAATTCAACTGGAAAGCTGCAGCTTGTTGCACGCCGGCCGCATATGGAGAGGAAAAGCCTTCAATCCAGAGAAGGCACCAACCAAAGAGCAAGCAAAAGTGGCTGATGTTATGACAGTTTCCCAGAGCAAAAGAAAGAGGGGGAGAAACCACAACACTGCAACTTGGATATCAGTAACCGCTCTCTCTCTTTAACTCTCTCACCCACCAAATCGACTTTGAACCTGTTTGTTTAAATGCACGGACTTCACAGCCTGCACACTTACTGTTGATTCTGTAAGGCGGTGGGAGCGAAGTTTCTCAGTATAGGTTCGATGTTCTGGAAAGGCTAGAAACTTTTTGGTATCTCAATGTTACCCCGTGCAGCCGAGGTGCTGATCATCTTTTATCCGAATTCTTCGGACGTGGATTTGCAACTGTCACGGACGATGGAGTCGGTTGCTAAACCGCGGAGGTACTGAAGACATCTCTCTCCCCCGGGAGAGTCCTCCCTCCCCCCGGGGCGATGCGGATCTCCTTCCTCCTTCTCACCGCCTCTCTGTGTGCCTTGGTCCTCCTCCTCCTCGCACCTGCCTCGGAGGGCTGCGGGCCGGGGAGGGGGTACGGCAAAAGGCGGCTCCCGAAAAAGCTCATCCCGCTTGCCTACAAGCAGTTCAGCCCAAACGTCGCCGAGAAGACCCTAGGAGCCAGCGGGCGTCCAGAGGGCAAGATAACACGCAACTCCGAGCGCTTTAAAGAACTGACGCCAAATTACAATACAGACATAATCTTTAAAGATGAGGAAGACACGGGCGCCGACAGGCTCATGACTCAGGTGAGAAAGGGGATGAATGAGTAGCCTACACGTGCGTTTGCAATGATGCATAAAAATAGGCCAGTGTTCCTAAATAGACTTGGTATTGCATTTTAAGCTTTAAGTTTTATTTTATTTTTACTTTTAGAAAGAATCAGCTGGAAGCTGATTGTAGCAAGCATACCAGGACCAGATTAGTTACACTGTTGCACCCAGTTGTCTGCTCAATATCGCTTGTCAGTTAACTGTTTGAACTGCAGCGATTGATTTAATTGACTCTTAGTCCACTGCGCTTTGTTGTCTGACATACTGAGCTGTTATTGATTTGAAGTGTTTCTTTTTACTCACGTACCAAGTGGTCTCAGCCATCGCCAGTGCGGTTTTCTTGCCTAGATATAGGCCTTGGTGTGTGTAAAATTACCGCTCTTGGGATACATCCAGGATATTTGAGCCTATCAAATATTATTCTCAGTAGTAGTTTCATATCATAATGTTCCTTTGGTCCACAAGCACGCGCCTTTCATCCATATGAAATGTAAAAAAACAGGATTAGTGGTTCCTTTACGCACTGCACGCCAAACCTTTACCCAAACATTGTTGCGCGGTCTAAACAGATTCACTATTCATTCATTCATTTGTCCATTCATTCATTCATTGATGGGCTAAGATAAACCACACTGATAATATGTCAAATAATTTGAGCAAATCTCTCAAATGCTGGAAACATCACCTGGATGTCATCACTGTCCTTCTAATTGTCTGACTGGACTCTGCTGTTGCCATCTTACCTTTAATCCATCTATTATTCCCAGCTAATGTCGGATTAAGTGCCCCACCAGAAAGTTTCCACACTGAAAATTATATATATTTCTTATTTGTTGAATTAAATGAGTTAATTTGTTACAGTGATAAAACCATTCTTCACAGAAATCTCATTGCTTCCAATTTGTTTCACAGTGTCCACATTTCATCTCAAGTATAAATGATATCAGGCCTAGCAGATTTCTTAATGTTTCTAACAGTCTGCTTTTACTTTTCTCCTTGTCTGTATCTCTCTTAGCGGTGTAAAGACAAGCTAAATTCTCTGGCCATCTCTGTGATGAACATGTGGCCAGGTGTGAAGCTGAGAGTGACAGAGGGCTGGGATGAGGATGGTCATCATTCAGAAGACTCACTGCATTATGAAGGGCGTGCTGTTGACATCACCACATCAGACAGGTAGGCTAGACTAAATTATGTACTGTGAATAGGCCAGACATTGGCCAGGTGACATTTAAACTGCTTGGAGTGCATCAGCTGTGACAGTCAAGCTAGACTGTCAGTTAACTTATCAGCAATGTGATGAGCCAAGCAATTGGTAAACAAATCCACCACATTTTTTGCTGATGGCACATTCAGATATTTCAGTAGAAATCCAAATGTGGGAGAAAAAAATTCTCATAAAATTACAACCTATCTACATAAATGCCAATGTAGAACTGGTCTTTTTCTGTGAAGGTTTTGGAGAAGCATGTGCAGTGATTCAGACTGAATCATACTGGAAATTAACTATATATTTTTGTCCTCCCAACAGGGACAGAAATAAGTATGCTATGTTGGCTCGCTTGGCTGTAGAAGCTGGATTTGACTGGGTCTATTATGAATCAAAAGCCCATATTCACTGTAGCGTCAAGTCAGGTAAGAGATTGAACCTCGCACAGTGTATAGTATGTGTGCATTATCTCAGTGTCTATTTGTGTGTTTTTGCATTTGTGTTCAGCTGTTATTATTGCTAATGAGACTGATACTAGACCCTTTGATGATGAGCCACTAATGGTTTAGTTTCCCATTCATTGCCTATATCAACACTCTGGGTGTGTACTTAAGTGTATGGCCTATTGGGAGCCAATCAAAGCAGGTTGTGCACCTGTGCTCTTTGCCCAATTCAGCCTCACATGTTGGTCATAATACTCATTTGTGTAGTCATTATATAAATCTTTCGTCATCAAGGTTTTAGGATATTTAGCTGTACAATGAGTGGATGAAATGAATAGGAATGGATGTACGTGGGCTTTTTTGCATTCAGTGCAGGATTGCCTGGTAGCTAATGCTGCATATGTGACAGCACAGTTTTGGTCAAATGCCATTAAAAGTATATAGTGGATAAATTAAAGATTCACTAATTGAATTAAAATTCCATCTATCTTCTTCCACTTATGCAGTTCAGGGTTGCAGGGAGGGCTGAAGCCTATCTCAGCTGCAATAGGGCAAGAGGCAGGGTACACCCTGGACAGAGAAAGACAGACAACCATTCACACTCACATTCACACCTATGGGCAATTTAGAATCACCGATTAACCTAACCCCACTAACTGCATGTCTTTGGAGTGTGGGAGGAAGCTGGAGTACCTGGAGTGAACCCACACAGACACAGGGAGAACATGCAAACTGCACATAGAAAGGCCCCAACCAGATGGTGGATTCACTCCCAAGACCTTCTTGCTGTGAGGCAACATTGTTAACTACCGTACCACCGTGCTGCCACCTGATAGATAAATAATAAAATTTTTGTCCAAAGATATGCAAAGTTCTAAATTGCCCTCATCCCCCGTGACCCTGACAAGGATAGGCGGAAGAAAATGGATGAATTCAATTCAATTCAATTTTATTTATATAGCGCCAAATCACAACAAACAGTCGCCTCAAGGCGCTTTGTATTGTGGGTAAAGACCCTACAATAACACAGAGAAAACCCAGCAGTCAAAACGACCCCCTATGAGCAAGCACTTGGCGACGGTGGGAAGGAAAAACTCCCTTTTAACAGGAAGAAACTCCAGTTAAAAGGGAGTTTTTCCTTCCCTGGATGGATGGATGGATGAAAGTATTTATATCTACTAAAAAAGTTTGAACACACTTACCCAATTAATCTGTATTTTTACAATAGATTCATAATATTAAGTTAGAGTTTTTGTGATACACATACTTTATCAGATGCAATCTTTATGCAAACAATAGCTTAAAGCATTCCACCTTCAGCTATTCCAACTTTTGAGATGTTAAAGAAATCCATTTACCCATGTCTGGTACCACCAGTTATTTGATGCCAAACTACATTCTAGCAGTCTGCTGAGGTTAGTGAACTGTGAGATGATTAACCCTGTCTTTGTTTTGCTATTGCTTTTCCTTCAGCAGGTTTCTCTGAGATCGCTTATCTGAGTCTTATCACCTCCCGGTCACAGCCCACCTTTTCTGCAGCCTTCAGCCTTACAGACACACACACACCTTGGATAAATATTTGGCTGCCTTAAGACAGCCTTCTCACACAAACACACATGCACACACATTTATACTGATTCAATTCAAATAATTATTTTGTCTTCATTATTTATTCTATTCTATTCTATTCTATTCTATTCTATTCTATTCTATTCTATTCTACTGTTTTCCCAGTTTGTTTAAGGTCATTGTACTATATAGGATTAGTAGTAGCAGGATTCCTTGCTGAGTTTCAAGCCCATTGTGATGTCTCAGTCTGCACAGAACTGCTGAGAGTGGGGCATGTGACCCAGTTTAAAACACAAACTCTGCTGTAATCCAAACAATATCTAGAACCAGAGTCTGTGTACTTTCCTGCCTCTCTGACCCCAGGTCGTGCTCTGACTGTGGTGATACAATCAGCTGGTTATCCATTAGCTCTTACTGACTACCCCTTGTTGCCACTTCTTCTCACTGTGTCTTAAAGGGCCAACTAGCTCTGATATACTCAGCAACAGTGGGACTTTAGCAATAGCCCCAAGAAAAATAAAATGCTATAAACAAGCATTTTTCTCTAAGAATACTCTGCTAACTTTTAGCATGAAAAATCTGGTTTAGAAAGATAGGAGTACATATACATACCACAGCAAAGTGAAGTGGAACACTGTTTCCTGTCACAGAGAGCACTACATGAAAAATATCAAGTGCTGATCTTTTGCCATTTGTTCTGGGTTTTTTTTTTGTTTGTTTGTTTGTTTTAAACATTCCCATTACCCAAAGTACTTGAAAAAATGTTTTGGGAACTATACAATGGATTTCAAATTAGACTGACTGATTGTAAACATTGCATTCTCACAAGGACACAAACCATATTTCATTAGTTATTAATCCACTTTCTTTTCCTTACACAAGGTAAAGGCAAGCAATAGTTTAAAATCCAGTGATCAGCTTTTAAGTGGCTCTTTAAAAAGCTGATAAAAACATTATTTTTTCTCATGTGTGGTTCTGTGTGTGCATAGCTTCTAAGCACAAGGAGAGATCCAGAGGCAGATAGACAAGAAACAAGTTTGAACCTTGACTTTGAGTCATAATGTATATGTCTGTTAACAATCCATCACTAATCCACTGAGATAAAGTTCTTCGAGAGTCAAAGTCAAAGTCTTACCTGCTTTATACTCAGTGACCTAGAAAAATGTGAAATCACTGTAGAAGGCCAAATGCCACTGTGCTTGTCCTCTCCTGAGAGGCCCTCCAACATTTCTCTCTCTTTATGCTTTGTCTTGTTCTTGCATTAGCAGAAAATACAATTAAAACTGCACTAAATAAACCAAATAACATCATCCTGTCTTTTTCTTTTCAATTCTACAGAACATTCTGTGGCAGCAAAAACAGGTGGTTGTTTTCCTGGTGATGCTCAGGTTGTCTTGGAAGGAGGGGATACTAAACAGATGCGTGACCTTCTCCCTGGTGATCGTGTCTTAGCTTCCTCAACAGCAGACAGCCATGGTCCTTTTCTCTACAGCCCAGTCTTATCCTTTCTGGACCGCCAGCCCAATGCCACAAAGATCTTTTATATTATTGGGACTGATGCAGGACTTAATATTACTCTCACAGCTGCTCACCTGATCTTTGTCACAGACTGCACTGCGGGGCTGAATCAGCCAGAGGAAGAGCCATTATTGGGTTCCATGTGGGAAGGCAGGCCTAGAGGTCAGAGGACAGTTTTTGCCAGCGAGGTCCAGCCAGGACAGTGTGTTTTTATGTCGTTGGGGAAAGTGGGGTCACAGGCAAAACTTTCAGTTGTGACCTTTGTGGACGAGAGAAGGAGCACTGGGTTGTATGCCCCACTCACCCAGCATGGGTCTGTAGTGGTAAACGGTGTGCTGGCATCTTGCTATGCGGCTGTGGACAGTCACCATTTGTCCCATTGGGCCCTGGCCCCACTAAGACTATTCTACAGCCTGATTGGGCCATCAGAAGCACAGAATGATGGGCTGCACTGGTACCCTTGGCTTCTGCACTGGCTGGGGAAAATGCTGCTGGATACTGCACACTTTCACCCCTGGTCTGATGAACAATGACATAGATAAGAGGCACAGAGACCTGATGTCTTCTTTCAGTTAACTGCAGTCAGGAGCACCAAAGCGCAAAGCACAACAACCTTTCTTTTCTGAAGAAATCAACTGAGGGACCACCAAAGACAAATGATTTTATAGTGTAAATACATTTTGTAGTAACTCCACATGCCTGTATTTGCTGTACTTAAACAAGTTCTTTTGTTGTTCTTGTAAAATAGAGAAAAGGAGAAAGATGACATTGTTCTAGAAATATGGTAAAATAGTATTTCCACTTTTATTAATTTTCAGAAAATTTTGAAAGACTGGAGCCACTAGGTGTGACAAAAAAAACATCTGAATTCTGAAATTCAGCATAAGTACTTTAAAAGATCTATTTAAAATATTTTACTTGTCCCCCAGTTTACTTACTATAGGAGGACAGGGTCACATTTTTCTCTTTCTTTTTGTGCCCTGCAGATTAAAAACAGAATATGACTAAAAAAATAGGCTGATAAGTGAGACTGTCAGGTTTTTATCATTCTTTTGTACTGTATTTGCTGCAATCTGCCAACATTTAAGCTTAGTAATACAGTTTTGTGAAACCTCTTTAGAGTCTCAGGCTTAAGCTGAACACATGAAGTAAATATTTGAGGAGGAAGATGAAGAAAAACATGAGAAATTAGTGATTGAACAAGGTGAGATGTGAAACTTTATATGTACATAGGTATTTATACGGTTAAGTCATGGACTTTACTTAGTTTACTGTTAGAATCATCACTGCAGTAAATTCACTGATTTTTTTTACTCTTCTTTTTAGAGCCTATACTATATATTAGAAATAATTTACAAAAAAATATTTAACTAGACAGTTTATTAAGTTCATTACTTACATGATGACATTAAATGTATTTGCAATGTTGCAATGTTCTGGTGTTACATTGTTGCTTGACATTCGAAAAGGGCTTTGTTGTAAAAACTGAATGGCAGATAAAGAACATGAGAATACAGTATTTGTGTTGCAATTTGTACACATTCTGTATAATTCTACTTTGCATTTGTAACTTACTGATTCAGGATCGATTAACGGTGCTATAATGGCCACCGTGTCTCTGCCATCCACTTTTACACAACTTGATTGTCTTAAATGGATTTATGTGGTTCATTAATACGTCCTCTAGTTGATTATCAGGTGTTTTAATTTAAAACTGTTTTATTGGTTTTTCATTGTTTCAGGTTTTCAGTTTTCAGAACAGTGCACTCAGGCTGTATTCAACTACTGTATTAAGTAGCTAGCTATGCATCATATTAAAAATAATACTTATTTTTATTCTTAAGAGTTTAATAGGTGTTTATTTGATACTTCTCCTTTGCATGTTTTTTTTTGTCTTCCACCTTTTAACACTAACAGTATGGAAAGCAGATCTAATGTTTTTGATAGATGGCTGAATGGAAATTAATAGATATGTAATATATAGTTCATACTGTCCACATGCCCCTCCCAGTTGAGTTGCTTTGTGAAGACTCAAAACATTGCAGTTGATCTAGAAAACTGAAGGCATTCTTTTATATGACTGCTCAAAGATTTGTCAGATATGTATATTAAGCTATTGTTGGAGAGACTATTTAAAGATCTATTTTTTAAAACAAATGTAAATGTAATATTATTTCTGGCAACTCTGTTCATAAAATTTGTATTTGAAACATAAAGATTTTCTTTTGTTTGTAAACCAAAATCTGTTGTGCTTTTATAACAGCAAAACAATCTAAAAACATCAAGTCATATGGTACAAAAATCACAAAGATGTAGATTATGTAATAAAGTAAACTCTTACTGCGATTGTGCTTGTTCTGATAGAAATGCTCTTCATATTTTCAGAATATCCAGTGCTAACAAGAGCAGCTAACAAAAGGATTTCATATTATGGATTGATAGACAAAACACAAACAAACCTGTTGATCACTTTGTAATGCATCTATAACTTATTATAAAGAACAGCTGTGGTTACAGGGTGGGCTGCTGTTTGGTTTCAGTACCAAGGACAGCAGCTCGCAGCAAAGCTCTTCTTTCCTCTTGATGGCTGCAAGTTTTTTCTTTTTTCCAGGATAGGAAACTAGTCAGTCAATACAGTACCCCCTGCTGGATGCTTCAGTATTTGCAGAGAAGATGCCATAAAGAAGGCATCACAGTAGTGTGATGTTCTTTCACAACAAGAAGACCCTGAGTTCAGTCTGGTGTCTTTCTGGGTTTTTGGGTTTCCTCCCACAGTCCAAAAACATGGGTGGGTAAGGATAATTGGTGATTCTGAATTGGCTGCAGGTGTGAGAGTGAGAGTGAATAGTTGTCTCTCTCTCTTTGTGAGCCCTGCAACAGACTGGTGACCTGTCCGGTGTATAACCTGCTGAAATGATTCAAACATAACATTCAACCACTAAAACTAATTTGATGCTCTATTACTGTAGGTTCCTACATATATAAAACATTCACTAAACAAGAACCACAGAAAAGTATATATAATTTTTATCTTTTATCTTTAATATTGGTCAGGTAGGTACAGGAAAGTCCTTTTATCATATCCCATAGCTCATCACAGGAGACTGATCCATGAAGACAAATACAGAGCCAGACCCAGGTAAAACATGACCAATTTATACAAAAAAAATTGAAAACAAATTGTGATTGTTTGTGCCTGAATGTGAAGTTGTTGTTCTCACCTATGAGGCTTTTTAAATATACATGAATAAAAAAAATTATTCTCAAGTGGTTAAAATACTGAAAACCATTAGAAAATCTGTCCACTTGAGTCTGGTTGCTTGAAATTTATCTTTATGTGACAAGTCTCCACATAATTAACTCTGTTTGGACCACGATACCTAGCAACATTTTGAGGCAAGGCTGATGGGCAACCAGCAGTTGTAATCAGGATTGATCTGAAAGAGGATGGTGGAAAAACACACGCTAACTGCCCACCACACCACCATCTTAGAAAGATTAACAAAACACATTAAAAAAATTAAAAAAAATACCTTGTTTCAACTGCCTCAAAAGTGACCCAAGTATCACTGTCTTAAATTAAGGGTGTTCACACAACAACACATGGGAAGTCAGCATGCACACAGTAACACACATACAATATGAATGTCTTTATAGAATATGTATCTGTCATCACAGCTTGGTAAAATTACACTTATACACAACAAATGCACAATAACACCTGGAACCGTAATACCAGCCAGTGGAAAAAAAAGGCCCAAATACATTTGA
Organism: Pterophyllum scalare; assembly: GCA_024447675.2. Classification (NCBI taxonomy): domain Eukaryota; kingdom Metazoa; phylum Chordata; class Actinopteri; order Cichliformes; family Cichlidae; genus Pterophyllum; species Pterophyllum scalare. The sequence continues at coordinate 73,421 of JAMQGT020002841.1, read as the reverse complement.
GTTGCCTTTGTCCAGTCAGAAAAACTCCCCCTGTGTACGTTGTGGTGGTGGTGGTATCATCCAATAACAATAGCCTATAGATAAAGATTTATGATCCTCAAACAACTCATAAACACACACACATACAATCGTACACACGTAGATTTTCTCTCAGACTTATTACATGTTATAATAACATCATGAAACTCTGTTCAGTGACTGAATGAATGACTGACTGTGAGATAGTTTTAACTACCTATGTGGCTACGTCGAGAGCAGTAAACCTTACAGAAGTACAAAACACTCCATAACATCCTCAGTTGGCAATTCTGTTGACATAGTTACATTACGCTATATGTAATCATTGCTTGGCAGCATATAAAAATAAAAGAAGTTGCTCTGGTGCATATTCATAATCATCTGCATGTGAGTTAAATAGTCTCTTTGCAAACAGAGGGAACTGTTTTCGGCACATTTATTTATTCTTTTAGTTAATGAGGCTGGCTCAGTTATTATATATTTGATTAGTATAAGGGTGTCACCATATCTATAAACTATTATACTACCAGTAGCAGCTTCTTGTTTCTGTAGTTTGTAGGCTAGCTTTAAACAAGCCAGGCTAATGCATATTTGGAATCTCTTGATAAGGAAAAAAAAAAACAACAAAAAAAACACCCAAAACTCCATACATTTTCAAGGAATTAAAATCCAACAGTGAAAAATAAGTTAAAAATGTTTTTCTTAATACCACGAGACTCCCAGATCGGAAATTATCATTTTGGATTCCTCTTTTACTTGACTGCTGTCTGATGACCAGTTAACATATGCATTTATTTGGATTTTAACAACAGGTCTGTAATACCTATACCACCACAGAATCTAAACTAATACAACAACCAAGGGCCAATTTTCTATGAGTAAACAGTTAAAATAGGGATGAAGGATAGGTTTTATTCAGTGGGGTTTGTCCAAATGGCATCATACTGGGAGTGTGATCACCAATCTTAAAACGCCAGCACTAGAGATCTGCTGCTGGGCTGATTAGGCTTCAGCACCATGTGTGTTCAAAGCTCGAAAGAAAGTGACGTTGCCAGCTAGGAGTTGGTTCTACTTTTTCAGTATTTTACTCTGCTTGGTGAATGTTTCTACTAAAGTGAAGACTACTCAGTGTGTGTTTTTAACTTTTTGCTCAGGTTTGTAGTACCTACAGTCTCTTATTTTTAGGCTGATATGGGTGTAAGGGGTACTCTGCTAGACCTGATGTTGTCACAATAATTTTAAACTCTCCTTAATATCTCATTACCAGCTTTAAACATCCCAACAGACACCTCTCTCATGACACGTGATCAGGAATAACAGATTTGAATGCAATTTCAGATGCAACCATTTCAGAGGTAACCATCCCTGCATCTGTTCTGTATGGCCTGGAGTCTCTAATCAATTCCTCTAATATCAGGTAACTGCAAAGAAAAACTGCAAAAACAGCAGACCTGTGAAATGGCTCCATCTGCAATTTGTAAATGTCGGCAGAAATCCACAGAAATGCCAAGATCCACTTTTAGCACAGTGTAGCAGACCTCAGAAATGCATGATTTCATTCAGGGCTGTGACAGCTCTGCTTCTATGGCCAAAGTCCTAGGAAAGATACAGTATCAGGGCAAGAAAGGGAAGGAATATGGGCAAGAGGAAGAGAGACATAACGAAGGTGCTGGACTAAGGTCCGGTCCTCTTGTAGATAAGAGACAGCCTCACAGCCTCTGGGTAAAATTTTCAGGAAATACTCCTTTAGTGGCATTTTCTTTGTTTTGCTGCCAGTCGTCCTGCTTTAGTCCCATCAGCCAGCCTTCATCCTGAGCACACAAACACACAAATAATCAGATACCAGTGTCAGTGTGTCTGTGACACAAAGGGACATAAGTACGTTGTGAATGTGTGTGCACACCTGTTCATCAGGGTTGTCAAAAGGGACTACTAGCACCACATCACCAGCCTTCATCTCCAGTTCATCCGTGTCGTTGGCAGCATAATCGTGCATCACTTGGACCTATTGTATATAAATGCTAACGTGAGTTATCTTCATATAAATTTGGAACTTTTAGATTTTCTGATTTAGGGTCTCCTTATTTACCTTGAACAAAAAGCCAGGGGGCATGTCTGGAGATTCTGCTGCTACTTCTGTTGATTCTGCTGCTACTGTAGGTGTCTAGACAGAAGAAAATATGCTGAATTTATGGATAAATTATTTACACAGCAATGGTTCACCTTTCACACAAATGCCCATTAAAAAGTGAAATGAAAAAGTGAAAGCAGAATTTTATTTGTGCTTTGTAAATAGAAAGAAAATCTAAAAAAAAAAAAATCTTCATAAAAATATTTGACATGATATTTTGTGGTTAATGAGATGGAAGGCTGGAAGGATGTATGAATACACTTCGTTTTATAGTACAGTTGATTCATTAGCAGACAAAGTACATCTGGTTACCGAAGACAAAACAATGCCAAGTATAAGCGTTACAAGTGTGCATCCCTTCTCTTTTTCAACTGGTCCCTGTAGGGGTCAGCACAACGGATTGCCTGTCTCTATCTCATGGCATCCTCTTCTGCCACGCCAACCTTCTGGATGTCTTCCTTCACTACATCCATGAATATTCTCCATTGTTTTCTTCTTTTCCTCTTTCTTGGCAGTTCCATATCGACTATTTCTCCTCTGCACATGTACAAACCATCTCAAACTTGCCTCTTTTACTTTGTTTCCAAACCGCTCAACCTGAGCTACCTTTTGCTCATTTCTAATCCTGTCACTGCCAGTGAAAATCTTAACATCTTCCGCACTGCCACCTCTAGTTCAGCCTTTTGTCTTTTTTTTAGTGCCACAGTATCCAAACGATAGTAAATATAATAAATATAAAATCCTGAAAAATATGGTTCTTTTTTTGCTACATTAAAAAAATACAGTTAGAAGTGAATTATAGCAGTTGCTACTTGTTGTAAATGTTGCCCCTGGACTCACCTCCTCTTCCTCCTTTGCTGGTTCTTCCACTACTGGTTCAGCTGGTGCAGTGGGTGCAGCGGGTGCAGCTGCTGCAGCTGCAGAGTCCCCCTGGCAGCAGAGAGAAAGATAAATAACAAGAGAGGTTAAAGGGTGAGATAGACAAAAGATTAAAGAGGGGCAAAGAATGAAAGAAGGAACAGACAGACAACACAAGACAAAGACAAGCTGAAAAGCCTAAACAGCAAAGTCCTGGTTAATGCAGGCATGCTGGATAGATGCAAGATTAAATACTATTGCATAGTTGCCATAAAGCTTTTGCACAGGATACTATATGTGTGGACTTGTGATTAGCAGTGACTGGGATTAACTGCGTGTATTGAGAAGCAGATGTTGCTATTCTTCTCTTTCCCTCAACAATTTATTTTCAACTTGCCCTCTTCATCACTTTTGATGCATCCGTGCTTCAGGTCCAGATGCATCCTAAATCTTTCCATGTCAAGATTTCTCCATGTGTCACCTTTTATTCACACTTTATCTCGACATTATCTTTTTCTCTCCAGTACCCCATGCTCAAACCTCTTTCTTAAGAGTTGATGCATCCACCATTTTTATCCAGATGCATCTCTCTATATTTTTTTCTCTTCTTGGTTACCTGACCCTCTTCATTATCCAACACAGCAGCAACTGGGGGTTCTTCCTCCTCAACTGTGTCTGCTGGAGCCTCATCTGCAGGTGTTTCATTGTCTGTGGCAGGCACCTCTGCGACTGGTTGACTTCCCTCATCGCCCCAGTCCTCTTGGGCTTCAGCAACGGTGTCATAATCAACCGGCTGGCTTCCATCATCCCCCCATCCCTCCTGAGCTGCAGCCAAAGGGTCATAGCGAACTGGCTGGGTTCCGTAGTCCCCCCAGCCCTCTGTGGCAGCTGCGATGGGGTCATAGTGGACAGGCTGCGAACCATCATCCCCCCAGGCATCTGTAGCAGCAACTACAGGGTCATAGTGCTGTTTGGTCTCTTCTTCCTGGGCACCACTGTCCTCAGGCTGAAGGGTAAGGGTCAGGTTTTAAGGAGTCAGAGGGCATAAGAGATATTTTACCTTATGGGTATTCTAAGGGCTTCATAAATCAAATGGGATCAAGAAGAATTCAAAATAAGAGAAAGCTAAATATGTTGTATGACCAGTTTATGCAACCAAAATAGCACTAAGGATCAAAGTAAAGTATTTTTGATCTAGAAAGGGGTTTAATTTTTTTTTAAAGCAGAACTGAATGGGTTTATAAGAGGTGCATTTATCAGAAGGATAAAGGACGAGGTTCAAAAATGTTTAAATACTAAAAGGTCATACAAGTGATTTTCAATGTTTTAGCCCTGAACCAGTTTTAACAAATCTTATACTGGCCATATTGATTTCGCCAAAATACACCCCTGTTTCCAAAGAAAGATACTTTTCACCTCTTCTTTAAAGACCACTCTGTAAGCAGTTGGAAACTGAAAGAAAAACATTTTCTATTCTTGCACAATAAATGATTTTATAGGTTTGGACTGCAAGCAAGCAAGTTTTGCACCTGGACTCATACTACACAGCCATGCTGACATAATTAGTGCATGAGGCTTGGCATGGGCTTGGTGAAATAACCAAGTTGTGTATGACATTGTCTGCGTGGCAGCATATACTTCTCTAAAACCTGCACATATCATTCAGCATTAATGGTATCTTCGCAGATATGCAAGTTACCCACGTACCATGTACCCTAATGCACCACTATAAAATCTGGCTTTCAAACTGACACAGTATGTTACATTTTCCAAAAAGAATTAAGTATTTCAAAATCTCAGCTCACAGGACAGTTTTATAGTTTGCCTTCTTCTTAAATAAGTTTAAACCTTGAGAAGGATCTTCTTTATATGTTGCTTTAATGCTGACAAGGGTTTTCAGAAGTGTTCTTGAGCCCATGCAGCCCTGCATGGCTTGAGAGCCCAAAACATCATGACAATTCAATATTGGTTTTCAGCATTGTCCCTTATGTATGGAGATTTTTCTGAAACTCTGAATCTCTTAATTAAATAATGTACCACAGATAATAAAAAAAACCCCATATTTTCCCTGTATTTTCTTTTTACAAAAACATTTTTACTAGTGGCCCATGTCTGCTGCTAAAAAAGACTGAAAAGATGGTGTTACTGACCTGTCACAGATTGATTCAAATAACTGTGAAATATTCCATTAGGTACTTTTAAAATTAAATATAGGGTTTAAAAGATTTGTAATTGTATTCTGGTTTTATTAATATTTTATGCTGAGTTTAAACTGTTTTGGAAACAGGGTTGTAAATAATGCTGTAAAGCGGCTAAAACCCTTGCAAAATTAAAACAGTCTTTTAAGGGATTTGAACAGAGATAAGTATTATTCTAAAATAATCTAAAACAATCAACAATATTTAAAGATTAAAAAAAAGACTTTAGAATAAATGAGCAGAAACAGGACCATGGGAGATCAGAATATAGTACTCATAAGCATCACCATCATAATTATAAAATCCATGAAGATTGATGTGGCAGCATCAACCTTTACAGAAAAGGTTAAGATTAAATCAAAAGACAGATGAAGGTAAGGAAAGGTGGCAGTAGAAGGCAGAAAAATAAAAACTGTCAGCTTTTTTTTTCCCATCAGAAGATAGATGTTGGATCTTCTGTGTGTAGTTAGCAAGCAGGGTTTCTAATTCCACAGCTATGTTCAGATGGAGAAAGAGGAAGGAAGCTTTGTAAGAGCAGACGTGTCATTCCTTTCTGAGCCATGACTGCTTTGCCTCAACCCCAAATATAGCAAAACTCCATGATTGCTGAGACACATCTCTCTTACAGCAGAGAGGGATGAACAAAAACATTGGTTAATGGTCAGAAGGCCAAGCTACGAGAAACGGCTTCGTGAAGTTGCCCAGTGGTTCTTGTTAGTTTATCAGACCTGTTTGTATAACACAACCCACAGCAGGCATGAGCAACTTCACTCAACTTTGAGAACGCAAAAGATCCCTGTATGTCACATGAACCAAGAAATAACATGTAAAGGTTACATGTTCTGTCGCTTTAACATGTGAACATACTGGTACAGCATGTGAGGAGATACAGAAAGGATGGAAGTTAATTCAGTTACAAATTTTTTCAAACCACAGAGAATTTTTCTCATTCTTATTATTTTATAATATTAGAATTTACTCTATACAATTGGGTGCATTTGCTCTTTTAAAAAGTCAGTGGTTTCTTAATGAGACCAAAGAAATAAGAGCGACTTTAATAGGGGATTGCACGAGAAAAAATTTGTATAGATTGAGTAAGTATAACCGCGTGGAACGTCAATTTGCAACTGGATTGACTCTAACTTATTCCCAAGCTCTATTTGTGCTGTGCAACAATATCTTCAGTGTCTATCACATCAAGCACCGCAGACACAAAGACAATGCACAAACAGATTTGGGACAGACAAATGAAAGACATCAATACATTGAAAAGCTTGCTAAACAGACAAGCCATAATAGAAAAGGCATAATAGGAGCGGGGCTTTCACAATGGTTACATAGGTATGACTGCTATTAAATTGATGGTTACTATGAATACAAATTAAAAAATTAAAACAAGTATTGATGATCGATGTATGAGCATAACAGTAACAACATACAGTATTTTGCTAATTATTGTAGCACATTTTTAGCATGAGTTTGCTAGGCTTACCCATGAGTCCCAGTTTGCAGGCTGTGGAAAACAAAGGAAGCAACAGATAAGAAGAGCAGAATTCTTAAGTGTTAGTGCTTTCACCTGTTACATTCAGTAAGACACATCCCATGCGCAAAACCCACAAGCCCATAGCAATAGATCTCCAGCAGAACAACAGAGTACAAGCACTACTTGGTGAAGTATTAAGTGATGTATGTCTGAAAGGTAGATTCTGTTAAATGGTTATTCTGCATGTTGGTTACCTATATAGTTTGAATGCAGGATATGAAAATGGAAAAAAATGTAAATGAGCATATTAGTACATTATTTAATTGTGCAGTTAGTCATAAAAACTAACAATACTGAAAAAAGTGTGGGGGGGGTTGTTCTCTGAACAAATGCAAAAATAATGTCACTTGGATCTGAGGACAGTATTTTAAGTCTCTTTCAAAATCCTTGCCATGTGGAAAAGTAAATAATTTTGCCAGGCACATTGAAGATGATATGCACAATGGTTAGTTATTTAATTTTACCTGAGATTTGGCAGCCTGCACAACTAGGTCATAATGCACAGCAAGACCACTGAGTAATCCACAGTTAGGCCAACTATTATTTGGGAAAAGTCACAATTTCTGTAGTTTTGCTCTAAGTAAATAAGTTACAAAAGTAACTGGGCAAACTAACACAATTTTAACTAACAATAGGGATTTTTTGAATACTTGGCTGAAAAAAATCCTTATAGTTAAGGATCTGTCATTGTCCAAATACTTATGGACTATTAAAAGGGAGATTTTTCCCCACTGTGTCACCAAGTGCTTGCTCATACAGTAGGGGGTCATTGGATTGTTGGGGTGTTCTCTCTAATATTGTAGGGTATTTACCTCACAATACACGATATAAAGTGCCTTGAAAGATTTGGTCTCTTGTTTGAAGTGACAGTTGCTGTGATTTGGCACTGCTGAACTGAATTGAATATTTGCTCATCAGCTATTTTTGAGAAAAAAAAATATCTGTCGGCATGCTGGATGTTTAACTTTTTCACAAACTAACTCTGCCTCTCTGTTGTTTGTTATAGGACAGAAGCTGAGTCTGAATGAAACAATATGCATGCTTTAAAACCAAAACAATAAATTGAAAGGGAGTAAAAAGCTTTACATACTGAGCTTCAGAGTGGGGAATATAAAATGGGTCTGTCATTGCAAGCTTCCTGCCTTTCAAGTTATGTAAATCACAAATTCTAGCATGTAGTAACTTGTCTCGTTATCCGTGCAGAGTATAGGCCAAACAAAAATAGACACTTTAAGAATCTGAAACAATAAAAGCACGTTCCCAGTAACATGAGGAACTTTTCGGTTATTGAAATGTACACTAAGATTTGTAGTCTTGAGGATCAAGAAAGAAGAGCAAAGCAGGGCTGTAGTCTGCAGTTCATGCTGTGAGTGATCTGTGGATAGTGCTAAAGCAGGAAGAAGTGTTCACTAGAGGTAAGTTTCTACAGATCATCATGCCTTCATCTATCTCTCATTTGGTATTTTGGAAAGAAGCAGAGCAGGCAACACCCCAAACTATGCCAAGCTTACCAAGTGATTTCATTTTCTGTTGAGACTTATCAAGCTTATTTCAACATATTTAAAGTCAACCAACCATACTGGCAATGGCAGATGTTGTTGGCCGAACTTTCATTTGATATTTGATCATTTGTTCTTTACCTGGAACAGTTCCATTCATCTGCAACAAAATATCATGAAATAAACTTAAATTGTGTCTGAATAGAACCTAAAAGCTCTTGTGAAGATTGGCATATTGTAAAAGAGGCTCTCTAGGATTTTTATCTTCATGCCATGAATCATCCACCTGTGTGGCCGTGGAAACACTGGTTGCTGCACTGAAAGAATCCAGGTCCATGTCCAACAGGTTGCTCACTGCAGGACTGTCAAACTGATAACAACAGGAACAGGAGGACTCATTGGCTAATTGGGCACAACAGTGGGAGGAAGGGTAAGGACAGAATAGAATAGAATAGAATAGAATAGAATAGAATAGAATAGAATAGAATAGAATAGGAGAAATTAAAGGAGTGCCAGGTCAGAAGTGGGACTAAATAAGTGTTCTGACCTACGCAGAAACAGAAAGCTAAAGGGTTTTTTTCACAGTTCATTGACAGCAGTTGATCACTGACCTCTGTAGGGGAGGTGACGCTGATATCAGGAGTAGCTGCAGCATCGAAAAGGTTGATGATATTCTCTGTTTTTAGCTCTTTAGATGGGGTCACCTTAGGTGGAGGAGGCACTGCTGGTTTGAGCTAGAATACAGAAAAAGGGCAGTAATGAACTTCTGCACTTAGACAAATCAATGTAACTTCCAGCGCTGAATACAAATTTTGTATTATGAAGTTAATGTGACAATTACATTTTGTATTGCTCCATCTTTAAGTGCATGCCTTAAGTGTTAGTATATTCCAGGTAGATCAATATAAATAAGTTCTAAGGTAGACTCACAAACCTTTCACTGTGTAGCCACATCAAGAATTTAGATATGCCATGACAGATAAACCTTTTCTAGACATTTATGTAATTTCAATTTTGCCAACAACAAAAAACACAAAACATGCAACACCACATTAGCGTAATTCTTAGGAACATCCACAGCTATGGCAACCCTGTGTGTTACTGATGATGGCTCCCATTTAGTTTGCATGTATAACAGAATGCAGAAATTAAAACACTAAGCCGCCCTTCAGTGTGTTCTGAACAAAGAGAAAATTTCAGTGTGTGTGAGACACCGTTTGTCTACCTTGGATGGGGATTTGGGGATTGGGGGTGGTCCTCCTGGCCTGAGAGTGTGGTTAGATGCCTCTTTACCACTGAGTAAACAAGAGAAAGAGAGAAGAGAAAGAGAAGGGGGGGGGGCAAGAAAAGAAAACACAAATTACAGCGAAAGCAATGAAGATGACAAACAATATGAGAGAAAAGGTTAAAGAAGCATCTAAATGCTAAAACATACGAATTTAAGGAGGGTTACAAAGCATGCTCTGCATGATTCCAGGCAGAAGGTGGTGTTATAAAGGCTGTCATGCAAATAAAAGTGAGTCTCCTTTCACTGTAGTCCTCTCCTCCCATGCAAGCATGCTTTAGTTTGTGCCTTCAGTAAATCCTCATAAGCGAGCAGTGATAGACTGCTCTTACAGGGCAGATGATCTAAAGTGGATAAAAGCTGCCCCAGATCTGTAGCTATTTAATGGCTTTGGCCATTAAACTTAACTTAAAGCTGCAACAGGATATTTTGTACACTAGTGGCTTCAGATGGCAGTGAGAGGTAAGTTTTGAAATGTCAAGCACATCACCAAATCTGGTGTCTATCAATCAGGGAGAGACAACAATTCTGGAGCTCCAGAACTCCAGGGTCTCCCACAAGCTCCAGGCTTATTTTATCTTCAAATACATATGCTGAGTCACATTACCTCAGAGAAAGGCTGTGGCAATGTAACACTCCAGGACAACTGATGCATGTTTACTCGTGAATCCTAAAAGGACAACACGTTTACACCTACAATTTAGTCATTCTAATCTTCCATTGTTAGTTTCTTGAATTTTACTTCACTTCAAAAGATGGAACATTACTGACTAAAGGAGGACCAACTGAAAATTAACCTCCTACCTCAAGGTGAAAGACAGCATAATGTGAGAGGTGAAACACCTTGTTGCTGTATTGTTATGTAACAGTCTTGCCTGGTGCAGCATTTAGGACACACAGGTCTGCTCAAATCTTGCCTATCTGCAGCTCTGAGCACACAACTTTCCAATCAAAAAATACATCTGTGAACTTGTACAAACCAAGCACTCGTTCCCCTGAAAACTCTCAAGTCTGTAGACTGACTAACATATATGCTAGCTCAACAGACAGGTCAGTTAGACAAACAGACAAGAGTTGTTTCATCATTGTTACCGCAGCTGCTTCCAGTTACCTCCTGTTTGCTCCTGACGATGAGGTGCCGCAGATACCTGTGCTGCTGAAAGGGGGAGGTGGGGGTTTCAGGGGTGGCTCTAGGTTAATGTATGCCATTTTGTTTAACTGTTGCTGTTTATGATATGTGGTGTAATAATCTATGACTTTCACATTTTTCAGGAAAAAATAGTGAGGCAACAGAGAGATCACGCTTCAACATAAATCAGTTAACTTTTAGAACCATGCACTATTTTAAGTTAACACACCTCAGTACATTCATCATACACAATGATTTTATGCTCTTAAAAAAGTTCATTTGTTTGGAATCTGCTCTAAGGACATGCCTAGAAGGACATGGACATATAACACAGCATATATTTATTCTGCTCCCTAAGGCCAACAAGTTTATGAGGCTCGGCAATCTCTGATCCTTGCCAGGATTTTATACAAGCAGCAGTTTCAGGTAGACTGGAAACTGTGAAAGTCTGAAGCACTGGATTTTTATCTAAATACATTTTTATTAAAATGAAAAATAAAATTCTATCTATTTAATACCACGAATCTCTTCCAAAGCAAAACTCGTTATGCAAAAAAAAGAAAAAAAGAATATGAAACAAACATGTACACCCAGTTGCTCACTAACCTGCTCGTGTCTGTTCCCTCCAGTTTCTCCAGGATATCATACAAATCTTGATCCAACTGTAGAGATGGAAAGACGGGGTGTAAGATGCAGCAATTAGAGCAACAACATCTTCCACCTGTGACTTATAATTTATACTGCTGTTACAACCTCCTAATATCTATTATCCATGTACTCTCAAATGTGTTTGCTACAGCTTGTTTCTATCATCAAGTCCAAAGAGACTTAAAACATCACAAAAAACAACAATAGATGGAATAATCTGTCAGCAATCAGTTAAAATTGTCTTACTTTTCTCTTTCAGGAAAAAAGAAAAAAACCCCACTAAAACAGACTTTGCATTTGATTTCAAAACAAGAAAAAATTAATTTTATATTCAGCTGCAGACCCTTCTGACGTAGTCAATAGCCTTGCCTGGCATAAACTGTTATCTGATATACTGTGTCCATTTCTCTTGTCTGGTCTTTATCTAAATCCAGCACTGCTAGAGGTTTATAGAAGAGTCTTACCCGACTCATTTCTTTATGAAACTTCTCCTCAAAACCAGCCAGACTCTGGAAGGTGCTGACATAAAACCCAACACGACTGGAAAAGCCAGAGAAGAGAGAAAGCACCGATTGCATTAACAGGTTGACTTAGGTTAAGATCCTATGAGAATAAATGTAGCACAGAGCTAAGTAAAATGTACTCATCCATGTAGGAAAACCAGATACACATATACACACCTGTTCCAAAGTGAAGGTAACTCTTCTTGCAAGTCAGCATTTATCTCCTCAAAAACCTTCTGGGCCCTTTCCAACTCCTCCTCAGCCTGAAATGAATGTGCACACACAGTATGTTGGTACAATGAATTAGGGTGTGGTTGCAAGTGTCTGTTTGATGTTCTGTTAATGAATTAAGTACATTATACGTGTGTGTGTGTAACATTTCCTCCACCACTGATTGTGCTTAATATGATTTGTATTTTTTGATGTTCTCATTTTCAATTTGCTCTCATTAGACTGTCAGCAAGAGGACAGAGAAAGCCTTCTCAAAACTAGCTGAAGACCTCTTTTTTATGGTAACCTGTGTTTTACTGCTGAGTTACCAGAACACTCCTTATAATAAAATAAGCATGTACCTGGCTCCTGGAAAGACTGCTTTGGGCAACATTGTGTGCAGACAGGATACCCTGAGCCCACCCTGGAGTGGCTCTTTCCAACAAAGATGAGGGCTACAAGAAAAAAGAAATTAATTCATAGGTCCTGCTAAATTTAATTGTTGATACACCTAAATGAATAATAATAATAATAATAATAATAATAAAAACAATTGTTGAATTTTGTACCTGTGTGATTACAAACAGCTTTTAGCAATATGCATTTGAAGAGAACTGCAGTGTATTTGTTTCACCTTGGTAATTTTAATGCCCCCATCCTTTTTCTTGGTTTTGTGTGTCACAGCATAGTTATGCCTGGCGCTGTCGTAATCTACCAGCTTTCTGTCCCGCTTCGCTATACGAGCCTGAACAAAAGAAAAAAGGTATTTCATTATTCACTTTCCTCATTTGCATTTAGGCTTTTCTGCATTAGCTTTAATGTAACAATGTGAATGAATATACTTTAAACATTCAGTCCATCCATTTAGACACAATTGATTACAGACTTTGCATCTTTAATTTTGCAACAACTATTTTTTGTGAAATATTTTTATTAAATTCAGCTAAAACACAGATGGTCAATAATTGCTACAGTAGTAATTGATGCTGCTGTATGTAAAACGGAGCCCGTCTGCCACTCCGTCAACATTTAACTCTGATAATTTTTGTTGCAGTCACAACCCCATAGCTTACTTTAATATCAGGGAACTGGCCCAGATAAGTATCCATGGAGATGAGAGCATGATCAATCAGCTTCTGGTGGTAATCAGTCCAAAGAACATCACAGTCCTGCAGGATGAAGGAATGTACAGAACGACACACAGTCACAAGATTGACTGTTAAACATTATATGAGACAAATGGCCTGCAAAGCGCATTTCATTGCACTAGCATGTTATTTGGATATATTTCTCTGTTACTTTGCAGCTTGTTCCAGGAGCTCTGTTGCATCATTTTGACTTGTGATCCTCACTAAAGTAAAAGCCTTTTAGCTAATTGCCATGATTTCTTGAGGCTTGCGGCTAGTCGAAAATGACCTCAAGAATGAACATAATACAATTAGAGGACATTTTAAAGACCTCTGCAACATGTCTTACCAGACATGGTTCTGTTTTATAATCTACAGCATAGTATAAAGCCTGCAGCAGCACACTTTTTAAGCTTATGGGAATAAACTTGCTAACAAACATGGACAGCTGAGATATGTTTGACGTTTAGTTGTTCTTATATTATTTTCTAGTCAGCTTGTGGGACTTCGTTGTCTGTAGTTGATATTATTTGTAGCACAGGGTCTGTAAAGATCTGTGCAGGCACAACAGATTTGTTTGCAGAGACCCTTCACCTTACAATAATGAAACTTGTAACATTCAGCGCTAAGTGGACTCACACATACTCGCAGGGAAGGAAAGTATAACACTTACACAGGATTTCAGGATGTCTGAACACATGCACACACATAATGCACTCACTTAATCTTGGTGGCTTGTGTCCTTGGCAAACTCACACATGCCTACATTTGGCTTTTAAAGACATTAGTAAAAAGTGCTTCTCACCTCCACAATGGAATCCACTTCGTTCTTGGCATACCACTCTGGCTCATACATGTCAGCTAGACATGCCTGAAGGTTCTTGGAGGACTCATGCATGGCTAAGGACAAATACATGTGCTCTACATTAGTTTAAGTGTGTATTTGTACACCAGTTATTGTGTATGTGTAGGTGTGTATGTCTGGATGGACTTGTGTGGATGTGTTTCACCTTTCACAGCCTCAAGGTATGCTCTTAGGTCCTTCTGCAGTTTGCTGCCTTCAGCCTGTGAATGAAACACTAAATATGAGCCTCCTCAAAAGTCACAAAACAAGTATTATATGCAACTGCTTCAGACTGAATGCAAGCTTCTGTTTTAGGCCATACTGTTGTTGATATCTGGGAAATTTTTAATTAACTAAACTGCACTCTCACATATTGTTTGTTGAAGTTGATTACTCCCTCCTCAAAAGCAACATCTTTGGTCTCATCTGCTTTGCCAAGTTTCTGCAGAACCTGTCACACAAATAATGACTGAAAACATCAGACACAAGACCATGCTACTGATTCCAAGCAGTTTTCTGTTTCAGCATCAAAAATCAATGTGATATCTTTGCATGAATAAAAAAATGAACTGGCTGCAAAAGCACAGCAGATCATGAAGTGAAAATACAGAATAGGAACACACCTTTGTGTACTAATGGCACACATAACAAAAGTCTATATGCACAATCTTATTTCCCCCTTCAATAACATTCACACATACATAATATCAATGTTACGAGGTACCATTATCTGCTTTCTGTCTATCTTTAGCCTCACAGTGAGCTATATAGTACATTGACACGGACTAATGGCGCCCCCTCCCATTTATTTAGCGCACAGCATGCAGGTGTTTGGACGCGTAGTCCTGGGCCTCCTCTACCACCTATAGTCCACATATTGCAGCATTGCTGTTTAACATTGGTCAATTAGAATGTAAGAGATGCTTCTGCTGTCAGAATATGAGTAACAATCATTAACTTGCCAGTTTAGATATAGGCCTTAAAACACCAGACACATCAGGCTAGATTATGAGTGGGCCCACACTCACTGACTGCAGTACGTGTCCGCTGTATGACAGTGTTTAAAGTAAGGATGTAGCCTACCTGAAGTGGGTAAACTCTTCCTTAAATACAGCATCTTCTATGCTTATTATTATGATGTCGTGATGCGACACTGCGCCTCAGTGGAGGATGCGGCACTACTGTTTCGAGGAGGGAAGGCCTGGAATATAATTTGCAATACAGTAACGTGGAAGGGAGAAGCGCTTACCTTTTCCTGCGCTCTGGTTAGTTTTTTCTGCACGTTACTGGCCACTTTTCCCGCAGTGAGCCCCTTCCCCAAATTCAGCTCAGCCATCTTGTAGCGTAGATCAGTCTCTGGATGCGGAATAGGAAGGAAATAACAGCAATAACGATCGGAGAGACCGCTGCGGTTACCGTTGAGGCAAATGCATCAATGTCCGGTTTAGAAACAACGAGGACAGATGTAGTTATGTGATTTTTATGATGTATCTATGGGAAAATGTGTGTGTACAGAAAGCTAGGTTGTGTTCTCTAATATTGCACTGCTGTGTGCGCGTCCCTGACAGAAGAGGAGGAGGAGGAGGAGGTGGATGCTGTGAGAGATGATCTTAAAGGCACAGATGCTGCGCGTCCACATGGGGAAATTTTAAACATATTAGATAATAAAAATAACCTCTGGCATGTGAATTGAGCACAAAATTGAGTGTTTTGGAAGCGACCGTCGGAAGAGTTCTTTGAAAACGTTTGTAATTTAATTTTATCTACAATTTGACTTCAGTACCTGACCTGAAGTCATTGTCGTGACTTTGCAACAAATAAGCATCCAAGAGAACTTCCATAACTCGCGGCAAACAGTGGCAATAAACAATAAGCATGCCTTCAAGTATGCGTGGTGTAACCGCTTCAAAACTCATCCCCCCCGTGTAAGACACGATGCTGACTTCTCTCCGGGAGGGGGCACTATCACCACGCTGCATTATGTCTGCACCACATCTCAAGACCACTGAAAGCAAGGTCTTTCTTGGTAAGCTATCTGGTTTTGACCATTCGCTGCCAAAGTTAAGGCAAAGGGCTGAGACTGTACAAATGCAGCCACCTTCGAAAAGACCAGGCTGGTCAAAGTGATGATTTTGATGTATTTAGAGTTATCTGAAAAAAATACTGGTTTGCAAACTTTTTTTTAAAGTCCTGCACATATAGTTAAAAATGTCCAATTTATTATTTTGCTTTAAAAAATAAAACAAAAAAACAAAAGACCGATCAGAAACTACAACCCTTTATTTAGACAGGTGGTTGGTTCTGGCTGGGAGCTCTCCGAGGTTCTGAACTGACACTATTTTGGTGCTGAAGGAGCTCACAGGCAGCGGAACAAAATGAAAGGCTATTGAAATAGTAGGCTGACACTTGTGTTTCTCCTATCCCATCAATTATATCTATGTTGCATAATCTAGCATGAGAGCGTGCTTAAGGAGAAATCCTACTTGCACATGACAAGAAAAAAGGTTTAGTGTGTGAAGGCAGCTGTTCCAGACTACAGTGTAGTTTCTTACTGTATGTAATAATATACCAGAAAAAAAAAATTAACTCCCTTCCATAGAGAACACCGAATTTTTGTCGCTCCTTTGCATCAAACCGCTTTACAGTAAATCCGTTATATTTTTTTTCTCTCCCTCACTTTCTCCTTCTTCTGTTCCCTTTCCACTCTCATCATTCTATCTCCTCGTCTCTTTATCCCCGACAATAACAACATTTGGCCACGAGTCACCAAACCCATTCGTTCCCATGTAATAGCACGGGTAGAGCTTCTATCCACTCCCCCTCTCGCGCTGCGGCAATGGTTCAACCCGCTGAGAGTGAGAAAGACAGGGAGCACAAAGGAAGCAGCGCGCATACTGTTCGTTTAGGAGGAAGATAATTGGGTGCGTGATGTAAACATGGAATAAAAAAACGCAAGGCTGCATTTATTTTTCACATTGCGCTGGTCCATTATCGGTGTTCAATATTACACGAGGCTCTGGCTATGTACCACGTATCTGTCTGGGCAAGGAAAGACAGACAGCAAGTGAGAAATTGAAGCCAAGAGTGGAGGAGAGGAAAGAGGAGTTGAGCATTCTTTCATCTTCGCTTCAGGGTTTATCTGGAGTTTGTCGCTGGCTTTGGACCGAACCCTATTCAGTAAGACGTGATGTCGGGTTTCGAAGCTGACCAAACTGACAAGTGAAGATTTTGATTCTTTTTTTCATGCTTTTTTTCTTTTTGAATATAAAATGACAAAAGGAAAACACGCCAATATGTTGCATTTCTGAGGTGAGTTTTCTTTGTTCAGTATAAATTACAACTATTTAATGTTATCACTCCACATTGATTTTTTTATTGAACTACAGAGTGCCACATTAAAACAATAACATGCAGCATCTTGTCCTAATGTCTTAGTCCGATAGTGTAATTAAAGAACCCTCCATATTTTTCCTTATCTTAAAACGGTTCCAAGAGCCATATGTGTAGCCCGTAGCCATATGCCAATCAGTGTAATTGCTTTTGAAAATTAGTCACAGGGAGGACCCTCGGCTCAAGCTATTGTTTTCCCTCTATTGTTTTCAAACCGTTGCTTAAGGGAACATTAAGTGCTCTTACACAAAATACTAGGACTTCGAGTCTCCTCAAAGGTCGCATATCAATGACAGCCAGATGAATCCTTCATGATGTGTGGGAATTAGTAATGTGAAAGATTGAACTCTATATTTAATAGCAGGATAACTGGGTTGGACAGAATGTAAACATGAGGAACAGAATCGATCGGAAGAATCAATCAAAGTCACGTGCGTCCACATTCTTTCTATCTATCTATCTATCTAGAAATACTTAACGACGGTTTATTCAAGAAGCAAAATATACAGGGAGCAGATCTCTGTCTTTCTCCCTAACTCCTCTCTGCCCCAGGGTACAGTAATAGCACATGAAACATTTTCATAATTAGTAGTTTGCCAGAGCAAAGGAAAAGTAATTATAGGCAGCAACCCTGCCTAGTTAAGTGTTCAGCTTTTATTTCCTTTGTTAAAAATGCACACGTTGTCTGTGCAGCTCACTAGTTGTGTTCCGCAAATGTCAAAGCTTCAATTGTTCCCCAGCTGATCGAAGCTAAACAATTCCTACTGTATAATAAAGTGTAGTTATCAGCTTTGTTCTCCGTATACTGTATATTAGTAGTAATTATGTGTGGTAGGGATTCTGTGCACAGCTGTCAATGTGGTGCAAGAAGAGATAAAACAAAAGAAGGAAAAGCTTTTCACATACCATATTTTCACAAAACAAAAGAAAGCAGGAACTGCAAGAGTGAAATGCCAGAGCAGTAGAGGCAGGGAACATAAAATAGAGTGTGATTATGTTGAAGTTTGGCTGTTGTAAACTTCAACAAAATCACACTGTTTTTTTCTTGCAAAATTACAGCTTATAAGGAACACTGTGGTCTTTTCCAAGCATGAAAAATTGCGATGCACGGTCTAATAGAAAAGCTAAAAGCACATCAGCTGTAGGTCCCTTGAGATAAAATTATGGATTTGAAGGTTGTGCAGTATTTGAATACAGGAACACTGTAAAAGGATGCTATGGGAGGCATGCTAAGAAGCTTCTTTTCTGTGTTGTGTTGGAGAGTGCACTGGTGTCAGCTCACTGGGTCTCTAACCTTGCTAGTCATGAAGTCTTTTAATAAGACTCTCTTTCAGTTTGTGATTAATTTCCTTGGCTGAACTTTTGTCATACTACAGGTGAACTTGAGGCATGTTTGGGGATGCAAACAGCTCAAGGATTCAACATTTGAGCTTTTTGTTGGAGTCCAGTTTTACCAATTATACATTTACATTCAACTCAGGATACATCAAGTCAACAACAGGGCATTGCACAATATAATAACAATTTCAAGCAAAATAAATGGTGTTAACATTTACTGTCCGACACTCTTTTACATTCCATCAGGCAATTTTCAGTCATATCCAATTTCTCTAAGTGCATCAATACTGCACACAGTAGTTACAATGGTCAGTGAGTGTTATTTACACTATTTCACTCTGCTCTTCCTTGATGTCTAGAATAATGTCAGCACTTGACATCAGATTTCAATAGCAGTGTCATGAAAGGGTCAGCTTTGTCTGTGTTTTAAATAATGAGGCAGTGGCAAAGAAACAAAAGGAAACTGGTGATACAAAATTGTGCCACCTGCAATGGGAATCAAACACATATCTTCAATAGGTCCATTTAAATCCATTTTAATCACTGAATGATCTTCCCACATGGTGCTTTGCTGATAGTTACGTAACCATGACAAAGAGCCAACCAGTCTTCAGACTTAGGACTTTGGCCAAATCTCAAATAATGAGAAGTCTGGCAAGAAGTGGACTCTTATTTCTCCTTGTGGCATTTCTTATTTCTCGGCAGGTCACAAAAATGAGAAAAATCTATTAAAAGTTTCTTTGTGCAGCACAAAATCTGTGATTTTCAGTCCAAACCATCTTATTATTCCAGTGCATTTCAGTTCTTGAAAGAAAAAAAAAAACAATCCAGTCAAGGTAAACAAACAAAGAAATTCCCCCTGTCCAGTAATTTAATCAGCACTGGCATAGATCTTAGCTAGAAATGCACTAATAGAATTCACTGAGGGGAGGATGGGTGCCATACAGGCTGCCATTCATACAGAAGATACAATTCATGGATTGCCTGTGTCACCATGTACTCTATGTACCCCGCTTTGACAACAGATTATGTAAGTGCAGCATGAGCCAAGAAGACTCAGAATCAAAATTGAGCAAAAAAGTCTGCAGGGACTTCTCAGTCTGACAGAGCTAGCCTGCAACAGGCAGCCTCAGTGTTATTTGTTATTCAGCTAACAGGATGCGTACGGGGTTAAAGAGAGTTAACACAGAAAGAGTGAAGAAGGACACTGTCAGTCAAAATTGCCATAAAATAAGAACAAGTGATTTCAGGAAGAAAGAGATGGGGCAGACAAAGAACAAGGAGGAGAGTTAAAAGAGCTAGGATAAGAAGTATAAGTGTAGAGGGGAGAGAAAGGTTAAATTCAATCCTAATCCCATTAATGCACACCACCACTGTGTTTCACACTGCAGTTTCTACACGCTGCTTCAAAGTAACCACCACATGTGTATTTTAGTCATTCAGCTCACCAGTGTACTGTTTGGGTACCCTTTAAACGATTTGAGCACTTAATAAAAAAATGTATGGAGATCAATGTGCCATCTGTATAATGCTGGCAGTGTCAGGTTGAGAGCCTTTATTTTCAACCAGATCTGACTCAGAGCATGTAAGAGCCCTCAGGCAGTGTGGCATTTTATGTGTGTGTGTGTGTGTGTGTTTGGATGTCATGTTGGTTTGTAGCTGAAAGGGTCTTCTAATACCATCTATCAGACACGTGCTTTGCATCTGCCACTTTTTATGTAGTTGCTGCACACAAAATTTAGAAAAATGTGTATATATGTGCACATGTGCATGCAGATGCAGATCTTTGTAGGAATGTATGGTTTCTTTATATATATACATGTGCATACACTTTTTAAAAAAACTTAAAATCTGGTGACAGAGCAAAGGGAAAGTAGAGCTGCCACTGAATGCAGTTATTCAGGACGGGTCTATAGAGAGACTGAACTGTGAGAAGCCCAGCTAATAGAATCAGTAAGAGATAGAAGACAAGGCTTTCTACAGAGAAACTGTGTGTGCCACAGACTATAGCTGTGTACTCATATCACCACACTAGTTTTCACGAGTAGAAATAAATGAAACCCATTTATTCATGCTGTCTGTACATACATAGTGTACACTCTAACTTCTCTTTTGAGTTCTTTAAATCAGCAATGAAAAAAAAGGGTTTGTGAATGATCACCTGGCTCTGCAGTGTTTTCATGTAATTGCTTTGGCACATTGTTACTGTTTTGGTTCAGTAAGCCAGTTTGTGACTGTTGGCAGCTGTTTTCAACAATTAAGTTCAGATAAATGGACTGTATGCCCAGCACCAATTGGCAGACAAAGACAAATCAAAACTCAAAGGAAATTGGTTTTTGGACTTTGTCAAATAACCTATAATATGGCTGTTAATGCAAATGTGGCTCAGTGTCTAATTGATTTGAAAACTGGAAAAAGTCTGTTTGCCTGCTGCTATAGACAGATTTGTTCATATGTGAACAAACTTACATATGTGAATATGTAAGGAAGGGACAACAATTTTGGTATCACTAGCTTTCTGGTTTCTGTTTACTTTCCACTTGTAGTTTGAGCAATACTGACCAATCACACTTTAACAGGCTTTAGCTGACTGCAGATGAAAGCACATCTCATAACCCAATATTTTATCACTACATTTATAATAGGAATGCATTTATTTTGCAGTTAAACAGTGAGAGTCAAACAGATTGACCTGAGGTACATGTGCACTGCAAATTCTCCTTTTTATGAATCGTTAGGGTACACTGTGATGTGTAGTCATACATCAGCTCATCTGGGACTTCTGGGCAAAGACAAATGAATCCGTGTGGGATTGAAGAAGAATTTTAACACTGTGGCTTAAAGTACGTGTAGTGTTCAGCAGGAGAAAGAGAGAGAGAAGGAGCAAAGTGGTTGAAAGTGGCAGTAAGACAAATGATGCTGGAAAGCAAGATGGTGAAAGACAGAGAATGAGCTGTAATCTGATGAAAGCCTCTTTACTCCCCCGTCACCTCACCTTCAGGCCACAAGCAATGACCAAGGCTTACACAGGGATCAATGCTGAGGCCGCTAACATATGGACACACGCACACACACACGCACACACACACTTAATGATTAACTTCACAGGGACTTTCTCTTTGTCCCTAAAGGGAGGTGGTCCTGACGACAGATTTATGTACACACATAGCATAAGTAATACAAATACACACTCACTCCTACAATCACTTCACTTCAAATGCTGCAAGTCTGCCTGTGGCACACATGCATCATCCAAAGTGGTGACAGATGATTGAGTAATTGGCTAGAACCAGGAGATGGCACCTAAAATGAAGAACACATTTTGCTGCCTTTGTGTTTTAGGGGTTTATAGGCCATGCAGACATTTCAATAGACTTGTAACTCAAAGGGAGAAAGCAAGAGTGTGAGGAGAATGTTTCCCAGCTCCCATACAGATCACTCTAATGCATTTAAACCCAAGCAACCAAATAACTGGAGTCAATGCTGTTTTTTTCCTTCCGTGTACCCTCTAGAATAAAATAAAATAAAATTACAAACACAAAAAATGAAAGTGAAATATATGAGAAAAAAAGGGAGATCTGGGTGAAGGTGAAGACGATAAGCAAACAATGGAGGATATTTAAATCCTTGTTTTTGTTAAAAAGGTTAAGAGTAAAATGATTTAACTCACATTGGTATTAAAATAGTCTTGAGTTCTACATTAACTGGAACAGAAATAAATTGGAAATTGTGCCATTAATTTCTTCTAGCAATATGAATGCAGTATTCATTAAAAGAGCTGTACTTTGATAAGATTGTTCTTTTACAATGATGTCTTTACTGCCTTGTTATAATTACTATATTGATTAGATGTATTGTTAAGCCTAGTAAATTGGTGTTTTTAACTGAGCATGTTAAAAACTAAGCTGGGTGATTTGAGACTTTACGCTAAAGGAAATGTGTCATGGATTAGTGTCTGTACAAAAAATCATTAACCCTGTCAGGTCTAAGTAATCAGCTGAACAATATAGGGTTAGTTTTAGGGTTGTAGTTAGGGTTGGGGTCATCATCAATAATGAATTCACAAGGTTAGCTCATGCTTTTGAGCTGCAGTGCTTGTGATTTCTGGACTGGAGTGGACTGAAACAACAATTCATGAGGTGAATTCAACAACATCCTGGGCTACTTTAGGCCACTATGGATATCAGAGGAAAGTCATCCAGATTCCTTTGAAATTTGAAGTTTTAAGGGTAGCTGTAGCTGTAAATCTCCTGAGAATACATGCGGCCACACAACAGTTATCAGATACAAAGGAAGAAATGAGCAGACAGGACAACATTTGGCTGTTGCTGCATCACTCTCTCGTAGCAGAATTTTACTTACATATTTTCATATTTCAGTCACACATTTATTCTTTTAACCACATCAACAATATTAAACCATCTGTCTCATTTTCTTTCGCAACTATAGTAGCCAGAACAACAAATACTGTTAACCGTTTATATACTATTCTATGAACATATCAAGCATCAGCAGACAGGGTGCAAAATAACTATATCTGTGCATGTGGGTATACAACTTAATATGCAATCTGAGTTTGGGTATCGGAACATTTGACTTTACAGGTACACACAACATCAACATGCTAAGCTACCTTGCTAGCAAGCGCGGTGGGTCTAACATTTACAATCCAGAGACATCAAAGTAATCAAAAGGCGACTGAACTTACTCACAGACCCCTACAACTACATTCATATGTTCTCACGATTCATTCCTCTGTGTTTTACATGCTTAAACACTGTACAAACCTGATACAAAGGAAGAAATGAGCTGACAGGACAACCTTTGGCTGTTGCTGCATCGCTCTCTCGTAGCAGAATAGCGAGAGAGCAAAACAGCTTCTCAGACAACCGCCTGACGTCAAGCGTCAAGCTTTTGGGTATTGTCCCACAGAAAAGTCTGTAAAGACTAAATTAAAGTCCCTTAAGGCTTTTTAATATATACATATATCAGCAAGAGCTGGAATAATTATCCTGAAACTATTGACCCTTATGGTATGTAATGACATAAAAAAATAATAATAATGGGGCCACATCTTTTGTGTGTCACACACACAAAACATTTTGCCTATGATTAAAGAATAAAATACAGAATGATTATATCCAAGCATTGAGCATGTCTAAAGGTTCAAAGAACTTCACACATTCTCATGCACATTGTATAGGTGTGTGTGTGTGTGTGTGTGCGCGCGTATGTGTCTGTTCAGTGTTTTTGACTGTCTCTCCTCGATTGAGACCAATTTTGCAGCTTTTAACTGCTGAGTCAAGTGCTTCTCCCCTTTCGTTTTCTCCCTTTCTGCTCCACCTTTCTATTGGCCAACTTGTCTAACTGTTGTCAGTAGAAAATCAGGTAGATGTTGTGCACATGCAGATAGATGCATATGGCAATGATGCTGGCAGGGGATAGCGTTACATCTGATGTGTGGATTCTGCTATCAATAGTCAAGTTGACTGTTCCCAGCAGGTTAAAGCAACCCTCAAGCCACTGAGAAGTGTCCTGGTGATCCCAGACAGCAGTTCAGCACTTTTTTCATAACCACTGTAGGAACTAGTGCAACTGGCACATCATTGTCATACCTTATAATCACATTGTAACACCCAGCTCTGCATGACAAAGGTCACCAGTGCACAGGTACTGCTTTTTCTTTAAAGACTGCACTGACAAAGCTGTCACATTGCTGCTAAGCTCCTTACTGAAATAAAGACCAGTATGCTCTTATAATGGCTGAACAGCAATAATTTCAGCCTTCATGTCAGAGGTGGGCTGAATAATAGTAATTTCAGTGTCTCTCTTTTTCTACAGCACTCTTTAATGAGAGCAGGTGTTAGACTGGAGCATTATGCTATATGCCTTTCATAAACTAGCCAGATTACACACACACACACACACACACACACACACACACACACACACACACACACACACACACACACACACACACACACACACACACACACACACACATATGCACAGTAGTAGTCTTTTTGGTGACAGATGGACTAGATGGAAACAGTCATCCTGCCACACGCACACAAATGCAGTCCCTTTCTCTTTTCACTAAAAACAGAACAGAAGTGTGAAGACGCTGCGAAATAGTAACCATGACAGGGCCGTTCTTTTTTCTGAATCAGTACCCTAAATTTGAAGGCACAGAAAAATGAGACCATAAATAGTCAGACAGAAATATGAGATGAAAAGCCAAGCAGACAGCTGGAAAGTCTTACCCAGGCTTGTGCAAATATACACCCACAACGTTAAAATCATTGACAAGTGAAGTGAATAGCACTGACCATCTTGTTGCAGCGCAGTGTTCTGCTGGGAAGCTTTGTTTCATGACATTCGTGTGGACAATACCTTTGACATTTGCCACTCGCCTAAACGCTGTTGCATTGTGGCAATGACAGTGATCCCTCCACCTGCCACAATGCAAATGATGATCAGGAATGGCTTGTGGAGCTCTGCACAGAGCCCCAAGTATTAACTTAGCTTCCAGACTCCCAGATTTCAGTCGGATCAAGCATTGGTGGGATGCACCATAATAACCATGATCCACAGAGGCCCAACCCAGCCAACCTACAGGACCCAAATTATCTTCTGCCAACACCCCTGTGCCAGACACAGCAGGACACCCACAGAGACCCTGTCTTTATTCAATGATGGGTCAGAGATATTTTGGATGAATGAGGGAGACATTCACAGTATTAGGCAGATGGTTTTAATGTGATGGCTGATCAATTTAAGTCAGTCTATGAACAAATATTATGTTTTGACACTTAATTAATGATCCCTTGGGTCTATGAGTGATAGATCAGCTAAAGAGAACTGTTAACTCTGCACTCTCCACATATGTCAATAAACGGCTATTCTGGTTCAGCCATGACACCTTCAATAACATGTAAACAGTGCATCAATATTTTACAACATTAGCATCTGATACACTGGTCTGCATGTACTTTCTCCACTGCCCAGTGATCCTCTGTAGTATCTTGTTAACCTCCCCAGGGAACCAGCTTGATATGTCAGTAATACCTTTAACGGTGTTAGGAAGGTCAACTGTAAGCTAACCAGCCACCTAAGCATCTTCAACCGGCTTTAGCCTACTGAACTACAACTCATTGAACACCATTCCCATTTGCCATAACATAACCTCAGACAAATCTTCTGAAACACATTTTATAGGCATATTAATTTTGGAGAGTTGTGATTTTTACATTTTGGAATTTAAGATTTTTTTCTCTCAAGTACACCAGTCAGTTCATGCCTGACTTGTAGCACTGAAAAACAACATTTTTAAAAATTTAACAGTATCATCACTTTACAGAAACAGGTTGTTCCTTTGTACTCTCGACAGGCTTCTTACGACACACTGTCAAGAGTTTTCTAGAATCTTTTTCTCCCAGTAGAAGTAGTTAAAGCGCATACTTTCACAGTGTGGTCTTTTTATTATCCAGAGTAATGGCAGCAGTGTTTTTGGAGTTGAGGCAAAGCTCTTCGAGGGAAATATTTTAAACCCTCCACAAATGACATAAAAACCATCTGCATGCCTGGATGTAAAAAGGGTTGTTTTCTAAAACTGATGAACATGATATGATAAATATTTGTTCAATATAATGTTCTAAATAAAAGGTCCATTTTGCCAGCATGAATCCTTTACTCACCACAGTCTTAATTATATATAATGTTTGCTGTTTCCTTGGCAAAGGCACTATGTTTTGTTGGTAAGTTTATATTTGTTTCCTTCTTTTTCTTTAAGTTAGCTCCACTGTTTGTGAAGATACATCATTTTAACATCTGATAATAGCATGAGTTTCACAGTTGTTCCCACATCCAAACCAATTTTATGTTATGTTACATTTGGTGTGTGTGTGTGCGTGTGTGTGTGTGTGTGTGTGTGTGTGTGTGTGTGTGTGTGTGTGTGTGTGCGTGTGTGCGTGCGTGCGCACATGAACACCATTTTTTCTGTCCCCATCTCTCTCTCGCTCTCTCTCTCTCTCTCTCTCTCTCTCTCTCTCTCTCTCTGTCCAAACCTTGTAATCCCCAACCCTGAAGAGCAGCGTGTCCTCGTTCTGGTGATGCTCTGTCACCACCACTCAGTTAGGGGCCTCTGAAATATTCATGCTAGCATACATATACACACAACTAGAAACACACACAGACACAAACTATTTCAAACCCTTCATCTTTTTCTCCCTGTCAGTTTGCCCATATCTACAGTAGATTAGAGAATATAATTTATCTAGCAGCAGGTTTAGGGAGAAAACGCTTTGCACATTTGCAAACACTCACACATTCTCATGTCAGCAGCAGAGGCAGAGAGAACGACACAATTCTGCAGAATGCAGTTTCTACATATTTACTTATTTAGTTTGTTTCTGTTTTTGAAGTTATCATTTTATTCTGATGTACAGATACAACATATTTCATTTGAGCTTTTTTAAAAAAATATAAATTGTCTATTAAAGCACGTATATTGTTTCTGTGTCAAAGATCTAAAGAACAGGAAAGTCAGCACATGCACAGAGGTGAAGTCACACCTCACTGTGAATAGCTTGCACAGTTGTGGAGCCAGAGATACAAGCTGGCACATAGCAGAACAAATCATAAAACACTTATTACAGTGCCAGCAGTGTTCAGATTTGATCTGTGACCTTAGACTATCATCTCATTTGGAGGAAAGAGGAACAGTAGCAGGACTCCAGCAGGGAGCACATCAACAAGCAGAAGGGTTATTACGCTGCCAGCAGTTTTGATATGTGTCCTAACATTATTGGCCTGTTATTTTCAGACTGACAGAGGAATGCAAGCAGGGATATAGTGGAGCAAATCATCATATGAACTGTGTCAGGGGTTCTCTGGTTTTATTTCGGGCTCCTTTTTTAAGCAGAGAGGAAAAAAGCAAGTTGATAAAACATCATACACCACTTTCCATCAAAGCTAACATCTCAACATTCAGCTTGTGCTGGCTTTATGTTTAAAGCACTCTGGCCACGTAGATTCGACCAGTATGTTATTAGTAACATAAGTATATCACAGTGACAAGCTGAACACAGTACTGTGCAAAACTCTTGAGCCACCCCTCATTTATGTGTTGCTTCCAAGGAGCCAGATGTAGTCTTGAGCAACAGTTCTCCAGGATTTCTGAAGGTGTTTCAAAGTTTTCCGTTGGACATTGGCTGCTTTTTTACTCATTTTTTATCTAGTCCTTGTTCCTGACCATTTTCAGAGGAATGTTTTTTTTTGGGTGGGGTGGGGGGATTGTTAAGCCAATGAACACTGACCTATGAATCATTCAAACATAGAAAGATACCTAACTCAAGGGATGAACCAGTGTTGTGTCTACACTGTTGGGTTTTAATTATTACTCAATAATTAAAATGACAAATGCTTAAAAGTAAACTGCAGGAAATTAATTAATAAGTAGTGGCTCAAGCAAGTAATAGATAATTAAATAAATACATTAGACAGAGAGCAGACAGATGGTAGACCAGTATTTACCAGACTAACTTCACAGCCTTTGGGAGATATCTGTATCTTATT
The DNA here is from genome assembly GCA_024447675.2 of Pterophyllum scalare. NCBI lineage: Eukaryota > Metazoa > Chordata > Actinopteri > Cichliformes > Cichlidae > Pterophyllum > Pterophyllum scalare. The sequence goes on along the minus strand of JAMQGT020002841.1, from coordinate 45,124 downwards.
TATGGCCTTCCCAGTCTCTGAGAAAAATATATTTATCTTATCCTTGAAAGTTTTCTCAAAACATGTACGTCTGTGTCTAAGGAGGGTAGGGTGTGTATAGGTCATCGTGCCCTGTTGCTAAGTAGAATAAAACTGCCATGTCAAACAACTTTGAAAAGAACCAATTTTAAATTGTACCTTTAGATACTTTGTTACTAGCAGCCTGTCACAAAAACATAATTTGTTCCCACTTCTTTTGTTGAATCCATGAATATTGGCAAAGATTGTCAGAAAGTTTGACAGGCATAAAGTTTTGCATCAGCAAGGTGATTCTCAAAGAGCTATTAGCTGAAAACTTGGCAAATCTCAGAATGGTGTGCAGTGTGTTGTTAGAGACGTGGCAGGCCAAAAAGACTGTCTACAGCAGATGAACAGAATCTGAAAGGCATGTCCTTAAGAAAGAGGAAAAGATCCAGCAAAGATCCATACATTATTTCATAAGGCAGGTCATTAAGCCTCATCAGATGTGGCCTCAGTGGAAGAATGGGTGTCAACAAGAATTTCTTAGTCAGGAGAAAGAGGGAGAAAAAGATGGCAAATTATACAAGAACTGAACTGAAAATCAGTGGCAACAGGTCTTATGGAGAGATGAATCCAAATTTAAAAACTGTGGTTACAATTCTCATCAATATGTTTGAAGGAGGTCAGGAGAGAGTTACAACAGTGAGTGTCTGCAGCCATCTGTAAAACACAGTACAGGCTCTGTCATGGTTTGGGGCTACATTTCAGCAAAAGGTCAAACTTGATGGAATTGTGAACACAGAAAATTACCTTCAAAGTTTGAGCCATCATGCAATATCATCTGGAAAGCATGACAATGATCCCAAACACACTGTCACTGCAGTAAAAGTCTACCTGGAAAGAAAAGCACACATTGAAACACTATAAGTCATGGATTGGCCTCCCCAGAGTCTGGACCTTAACATTACTGAAACAGTGTAGGATCATCTTGACAGAGAATGGAACAAAAGGCAGCCAACATCCCAACAAGGGCTTTGAATGTCTTTCAAGAAGCCTGGAGAACTATTCCTGAAGACTACTTAAAGAAATTACAAGAAAATTTGCCTGAGATTTGGCCATACCAAATATTAACATTCAAGCTCGCTAGAATTATACATGTCACACATCCTCTGTCTGAAAATGTTTTTTTTAATTCTCTGCAGACTTTATATTCAAAGGCTCTCATTACTGTATTATGACCTGTCTGATCTGCATCCTCATTTTTATTGCTTTTCTCCACTAGCCTAGAAAAAATCAACACAATGCTAAGTGATGCATAACTGCCGTCGTGAGTCAACTTTAATGCTGATGCATTAGGACAGTATAATAAGTATTAGAGCATTGGACAAATTCAATTTAATTGGCTTGAGGCCCAGTGTAAAAAGCAGAAGATCACAGAATTCACAAGAATATGTGTACACTAAATATCTATACATCATTTCATTGCAATTTTTTTGGGTTGTTGAGATAGTTCTGGTGAACAGATTGATCAATACACAGGACATTACATCATCTCTAGATCTATACCATTACAGAGGTAAACATGTTCTCATATGGAACTTCAAGGAAGTGGCTGTTGAGCCCACAATACACTCCTGTTGATCTATTATTTGGTTCAGAGGATTTCCTACTATGTTGGTGAGTTCTAAAGAACTGAATAGGGTCAGAGTCCAGGAGTTTCTGCTGCCAGGAGCCTCAAAGAAGCCATCACTGATTGGTTCTTAACATGCACATCCCCTTGGAGACGAGCTCCCTGTCCCATTTGCAGGGTCCTTGTACCGCTGCTGGTTGTTATAGCAACAGACAGGACGTGACATTGTTGCATAATATACTGTTTTTACTTCCCCATTCTGACCTTATTGGTGGGCTATTTTCTGATCAACCATATCTCTGCGGGTTCAGGGCAACAGGTCACCACTGAATGCTAATGGACTAAGTCATCACCCATTGAAACAGACCTGAGGATAAAACTGGATAGATAATTGCCGTTGTGTTAATGGAAGATTTATGTCATTGATCAGCCTGATATGAAATTAAACATTAGTGCAGTGCTTTGGATAAAAGGATGGCACTCAAACGGTGCCATTTTTCTACCTGTTTTGATGTGTTTGAGCTTAATGAACAGAAGCATACATTTTAAAACTCACTGGAATCCGACTAGTTGTGTGACAGTATTTCCCTCACCTCTCCTTGTGACTGTGGGGGTGTCAACAGTCCAGGCTTAGCAGGCTTGTTAGCAACCCATGTGTATCTAAGCAACCCACCATGTTATCCAAGAATTTGTGTGTCTTTGTGCAGAAAAGTACTTCATTTTTGTCTCTGCCTGTAATATTGGATACGTGCAAGCAGAAGAATTGATTCTACACAGACCTGAAAATATACTATATCAGTTTTACTTTATCAGATTTTTGACAAATAATTACCAAATGCATTAAAAAAAATGCTTCATGTAGTTAGAAGTGTAGACAAGGTTTTGACTCAGAATGACTAAAAAGAAGTAAAGAACAGCTTTAGATTTCATTATCTTATTATTCAGTTTTGGTATTTCAGTAGCATCCCTTGTCATAAATACTCAGTTGGGTCTTGCTCCTGACTCAGAGAGCCTGTGGTGTAACTAAGCTGCAGCACTGACAATCTGTTTCACCACTGGAGTGGAGGCAATTATGAAGTGGACGTCTTCCATTTGCTTCTCAGGTTTTTGACCCACTCTGCACAGAATGTAAAATAGTGCAGTTTTTCCTTTGGTTAGAAATTGCAGCTCTGGATGTTTTAGCATATACAGGATTTTTTTTTTAACGATTTGTTATCTAGGAATAGGGAACTGAATATTTTTCTTTTAGCAACTGAACAGAATGAAAAGTCAAGATTAAGCATTTCTAAACATTTCCCGTTTTGAATAATTTATAGGATTGTGCAACCTTGGCAGTGGTGTGCCCTTACTTAAGTCTTTCAAGTTTGCAATATAGAGCCTGCACTATATATTATTATTGCATGTTAAACCTTTGGAATATGAACAACTAGGTAACTTTCCAGAAGCTTTTCTTTAACTTTATGAACCTCGCCACCAGTGGGTTTCTTTTTACTATAACTACCCACTTGTCCACTTTGATGACATTTCCTCCTCTGAGTGCTGCATCTTAGGATTTACATTACAGCACCCATTTATATCAGCTTTACTACAGAATTTTTCCATTTCACATGGCTCACCTCGTTTCACCTCTTCATAATAGTTAGGCAGATAGTTATTGCACATGAATGTTTCTTTTTTTCATTGCTGATGGTGTATTATTCTTCTTGTTGTGTTTAATAAAACTACATGTCAAGCTGACATCTGCTCACCACTGAATTCTTCCTGCTCTAGCGAGTACAAGATGAAGGTCTAATATGCTCATCCTATTTTCACTGCAGGCGGTAAGACTTAATGTTTACATGTAATCATTGCCTAATAATTATTCCAGATTTAAATTTTATTCCATTTTCATTTCTTGTGATGTTGTTTTTCTTTATAATGTTTTTTTCCCACAACCCCAACATGCCATTGTATAAAAAAATTGAAAAGGAGGCTGACTGAGCAGTGCTCCAGAGGTGTTAAGATGCTAAACATCACCTTGTGCGTGCATGTACTTGTGTCTGCTTGCCATAGTGCAACATCATCACCTACTAAGCCATTACTAAAGAACACGGTCTTACTTTCCCTGTGTAATCAGGCATAATATGAGTGTGCCCAAGTTACATTTGCATACATGTGTGCATTCATTTACAAATACAGAGCCAAGATAGGAAGAGAGTTTGTGAGTATGTTGTCCAGGCTTGGACATGACGGGAGAGTTGATCTGAAGTCTTAAAAAGGTAATGGATCCAGATTAACAGAAGTTTAAATTTAGCATGCAACCCTTGGAGGCTGTAAAAAGAACAGACTCCATTAAGATTATATACTTTCATAGTTGGACTACTGTACTACTGTGTATACTACACAGCAAAAATCATTTAAGTCTCCTCAGTTCCATTAGTAAAGAAATAAAGAACAAATACTTCCCATTTGACAGCCTACAAGTTCTACTTCAGTAAACCCAGACTTTTAAGACTTTATGTTTACCTACTGTTGATTTGTTACTCCCTTTCTGGAGTCTGGGAATTTATTTGAAATACAGCTGAAGATTGATAGAGCCATAAGTAAAAAGATGTAATCAGGTCCTGACATAGAAAACCTGCATTCACACATGATCAGTGGACCCAGCTGAAAACCAGTGGTCTGTGTGAAGAGCAGCTTCAGAATGTGTTTGAACAGCTTGATAAACTAGTACAACCCTCCAACAGTAAAATAGTCCAATAATGCTTCCTTTAAACTTACCCACGGCTGAGTGTGAGTCTTAATATGTGTCTCAGCTAGAAATTAAACCATTGGGGTTTGGTGCCTGAGTAAGTGTGGAACTCTGTGTGGGTGTTTGGCTAACAGCGTGAGTTAATGATTCATGAATCTCATGCTTTACACTGGATCTGTATGTTTCTTTTTTTTTCAAAATTGATTTAAAATAGGCTTTTGTAATGTGCCTTTATGCTACTTTTTCATTACTGAATTTGGAATATTCTGTATATTATTATGTCAGGGCAGAGTCTGACACTGTAATTGACTGAGTTTCCCTTTAGCTAACTTCAAACAAAATCTGTGAAACATAACTAACTTTGATCACTTTATTACCTGCTAGCAGACATGCCACTAAAAAGACCAAAGTGTAAGTCATGCACATTTTAATCCCACAAAAGTCTCTTGAAGAAAGATATGACAAAGGAGTTTCTGAGCAGCAGGTATTTGACACCATATGGAACTCATCTCCGTCTGTGTTTTTGTGACACAAAGAAGATTCAGTGAAGATTCAAAGTTATCAAGGAGATCATGTTATCAGTTCTAGAATGTGAGACATTATGCAAAAGCACATCTCTGTAAAACATCTCCTAGAAAGCAAACTGTAAACTCAATGGCTGCTCACAGCATAATATTAAGAGCACCAAATGGATTGCCTGCCCTGTGCATTTACAAATTAAAGTCAATTAAATATAGTCATCCATCCATCCACACACCAATCTTCTTCCTGTTGTCCAACTCGGGGTTGGGCTGGGGCTGGAGCCTATGCCAGCCATGATAAGGTGAGAGGTGGGGTACAGCCCAGACAGCTTACTAGTCTGTAGCAGGGCTAACACAAAGAGTGTTCAGCTATTATACAGCTTTTTGCAAGGTTTTGCATATATACTACACTCATTTTGGGCATAAATTTTTGTCCTTAAAAGCTTTTTCATATTTATATGTAAGTTTTGCTTGTTTTGCTTACACCAATTTATCTCTTTTATATACTTTTTGTATAATTATTTCTAATTAGTTATGTAAGGTTACTGAGTTTGACTCAACTAATCAGGAATAGCACTCCTAATGTTGTCAAATTTCACTTAATACAAGTAAAGACTTTCTATTCTATTCTATGAATTTTGTGATTTTAACTATAAATGTAAGAATTGGGGATATTCTCCTGCTTCTTAGGCTGTGTAAATTCTTTAAAATCCCCTGGAATATTTGAAAAATACACAGTCATAAAATTGAAAACAAGGATTTTTTTTCCTTTTAGATCATGTAAAATGAGTGTTTTCAGAATGGATGGTTTTACTGCCAGACATGACAGGCTTAAAAAAAAAAAAGAAAAGAAAAGAATGGATGATTTTAGAGAAAAGTTGATGTAATATTTCAGTGAGTGAATAGATCATTGGCAGAGTGCAAGAAAAAGCACAGATGTAAAATTTTAAGGGGTTTTTCACATTTATCACTTTGCAAACCTTAGCTTTGAGGTACAAATAAAAGATCCACAAAAAATCCTCTTAGTTGTACTACAACTTTCCCACAGCATGCAAATTTATGCAAATTAATTCTGTTGTTCTTTCCATGGCAACCACTGGAATATGTGTGTGCTGCATATCTTCTGCAACTGGTCAAACTGCCAAACTATTGGCAGCAATATGTTGCACCTCCATACTGTACATCCAAATGAATGATAGTGGCTGAATTGCGTTTTTATCTGCAGTAGTACTCGTGGCTGTGCTGAGATGTTTCTTTTTTCAGAATTATGGACCGTGCTTAGTGTATAGTCAGCACTTACAGCTGAGTACTTAAAATGAGCAATCAATAATAACTCTCTTTTTTTCCTCTTTCATTCTCACTCCTACTCTCTTTTTCCATCACTCTTTTTTTTCTGTCCCGCCCTTAGACACGTCTCCATGGGTGAGGCCCACTGATCCAGAAATTCCTACACACCCCCTCCATCCCTTCCCCCAATCCTCTTCTTTCATTTAAATCCTGTCTCCTCCACTTCAGTCACCATGACTTCCACCAGCCAGCTGTTTGGTTTGGCTGAGGTGGGGCTTAGGTGTGACCAGGAGATTGAGAGGAGATATGAGATTGTGCCCTCGGTGGTCTGCTCCATGTGCTGCCTGTTTGGAATCATCTACTGCTTCTTTGGTAAGTGATTATATAAAATAGAAAGAAAGAAATGAGCCAACATTTTGCCCAATACACTGGTATGTGTTTCTGGATAAAAGTGAAAATTTTAATAGCAATATGTATGTTAAATATGAAGCAGGGTAACTGAAAGGAAAATTCACCCAACATACACACAAATAGCCGGAAATGTCAAAGTAAACCTTCAATATTATCAAGGCAGAATAATCTTAAAATGTATCCAACATCAATATTGACTTTTTAAATTCTATTAAGCACTAATTTTAAGTTACCTAAAAACAGCTCTCTTATATAAAGACTAGACCCCCTCTGTGTGGCCATCTGCCAGCAGCAGTAACAACAATGGAAACACTGACAGTCAATTTATTTTTATGTACAAACGCTGATTGAAAAATTGCTAAAGCATGTTGCCAAAACCCCATGAAATCCCCACTCATCATTTTTAGTTCATTCTGCTCTGCTGGTCTATGTATGTATGTCTGTGTATTATTGATTTAAGGGCACTACAGTGTAGTTTTCCTGTTTCTGCCTCTGTGAGTCAATATTGAGCTCTTATACTACAGCCCAGACTACTGTGACTTTGGTGAGTGTGTGTGCTCACTTTACTTTACTTTAGTGAACAAATTGCACTAGAACATGGTGAACACATAGTGCGGAATTGCAAGCTCATGCAAAATCCAACCCTTAAAGTGTTTCACCATCAGACATACTGAAACATGACATCATTCTGCTTCTTATTGTAAGACGTGTTTTAAAGTAGTGCAAAGTTCTGCAATTAATATAAAAATACCATGCCAAAAAGACAGCGGACCTCCTGTTGCTTTTGTTTTTATCTCCTCTGTGTCTTCAAGTGCCTGAACTCATACTGTATGCACAGGTTCATTCATTAAAAACCAAAGTCCTTACTGGAGACTTAGTTTCGTGCCCAAAGAGAGAGAGAGACTGCATTTTACTGCATGATAAGTGAAGGGTCACACTAATTAGTTTGGATGCAAAGTCATTACAGCAATGTGTAATCAATAAATAATCAGAGTAAAGCTATCGTTGTGTTTTCTTTTTTAAAGGAATGATTAATGTGAGAAATATTCACTTGCAGCTATTTTCTCACTTAAGTGCCGGAAATCTACATCTTTTTGCCTTTCTGCAAGTTCATGATGCTTTGGCAAGGCCTGTAGGAATGAATGCACATAAAATCAAATGCATATACTACTTACTTGTTCTGTTTTTTCACTTTACAGAATTATAAATGCCTGAAAAGACACACTTTTCTTATTTATTTACTGATGCTGTGATATGGTATTTATCAGCCATGATGATTTGTTGCTTCTATAGGAGAGTTGATTTTACTTGATTGTTTGGGCACATTTCCAAATGAAAAAACACCAAACACATCAGAGAGTTATTCCATAGCATCACTGATATGTTTTGAAACCTTAACCTGAAATGTTTCACTGCCAGTCAAACAAAGAATTTTTTCAACATGGATATGTTCTCTGGTATAGAATCCTTGAAATGTTTTTGGTTCTCTTTTCTTTTACTAGTGCTATAATCTTGCATGGTCAATATCCAATCAAAGAAAACATGAAATTGGGCCAGATGAACAAATGGTGTCCTAGTAAGCCAGCAAAATCCTCTTTTGACATATAAAAAAGTACTGTCAGTATTTGCGAAAGATGTGTGGTGTCAAATTTGCGACTGAAAAGCATACAAACATTTATTTTTGCAGCTGGCGTAATTGCTTATGTACTTTTAACAGTTTTCTTTGTTAACCTGAATAATTTGGAGCAAATTATAAAAAAAATTGTTTACTAAAGTTTTCAGCACACAACCTTTAGTAAATCATGTGAATTGAGCAATATTTGATGCTTAAGAAAAGCACATCTTACTGTGCATCTGATGTGTATATGATAGTTGCCATTAGGATGGTAAATTGTCATGGTCCCTGGGACCTGGACCCAGGGTTTTGAAATATCTTTGTCTTATAATTCTTGATCTGTTTCTTAATATTTATTTTCCATGGGTTTTGGTTCTTCTTTAGCTTTGTTCATAGGTTCTGTTATTATTACTATTACCTCCCTGCCTCCCTTGAGTTTCTGTCTCCATCTCTATGTTTCTTATGTCCAGTTCATGCTCCTCTAGTGTAGATGTTCCCTTCCTCATGTCTACCTTCCCTATATTGTGTCAAGTTTGTATCATGTGATTTATATTCAGTTTTGCTTCCCTTTGTCTTGTTAGTGCGTTTCAGTTGACCTGTTCTCCCTGGCTGTTTATATATATACGTGTATATATATATATATATATATATATATATATATATATATATATATGTATTTATGTATGTATGTATGTATGTATGTATGTATATATATATATATATATATATATATATATATATATATTGTCTGTGTCTTCCTGAGTTCTTTGTCATGTCATCATCAATGGCTCCCCTGATTGCTGTGTGTCTCCCTGCCTTGTGTCCTCCCTCAACTCTGCCTTCAGCTCTTGCCAAGCAGAAGTTTTGAGGTTTGTGCTTCTGTGAACTATCAGTATTAAAGCTGGATTCTAAATTCATTTCTTGTCTCCAGAGTCCTGCATTTGGGTCCTGTAGGGTCCTGTCAGCTGTAGGCAGACCTGTAGTATCTTAAGCAGAGAAGGCACCCCCTTCTCTGGATTAATCCTGCACTCAGTCTGAGCTGTAAGGTGTATGCAGAAAACATCTTCTCCAACCTCTAAGAGCCCCAGAACAACCTATATGCTGTTTTTCAGATGAATATTGATGTATGTTGAAGCTCTGAGAAGGCTTGCTTCATTCAAATACTCAAGGAGGGATTGACTAAAGCACACATTAAAATTCACTGTATATGTACCAGTAATGCACTAGTGTCAGTCCCTGCATTACTTTATTTCAATAAAGTCAACAGCATACACCTACACCACAGAACTTTTAGCTGGTTAAAAAAAGTATAGCACACTGTTCTTCAAAGATATTGCACAAGCAGAGTAATCAAAATATGCAAAATGAATTTGGTGCTGGCGCAAATAGGATTATTAAAAAATTATCTTACGACACCACAGTTTGGATGGTAGTTCAGCCTGGTGTGATGAAGTACGCATTTTCTTTTTTCTGACAAGTTGTGAAAAAATTCAAAGCATTGCAATGTTTTCACAACACTTTCTTGGTCTAAATGCAACTTAAATTGGCAAATAAGTTTTCTAATAACCCTAAGCTAAACCAGTAACCATAAGTAAAATGTCTTACTGGCTACATACAGTGGTGTGAAAAAGTGTTTGCCCCCTTCCTCATTTCCTGTTTTTTTGCATGTTTGTCACACTTAAGTGTTTCGGAACATCAAACCAATTTAAACAATAGTCAACGACAACACAAGTAAACACAAAATGCAATTTGTAAATGAAGGTGTTTATTATTAAAGGTGAAAAAAAATCCAAACCATCATGGCCCTGTGTGAAAAAGTGATTGCCCCCTAAACCTAATAACTGGTTGGGCCACCCTTAGCAGCATCAACTGCAACCAAGCGTTTGCGATAACTTGCAATCAGGCTTTTACAGCGTTCTGGAGGAATTTTGGCCCACTCATCTTTGCAGAATTGTCCTAATTCAGTTACATTAGAGGGTTTTCGAGCATGAACGGCCTTTTTAAGGTCATACCACAACATCTCAATAGGATTCAGGTCAGGACTTTGGCTAGGCCACTCCAAAGTCTTCATTTTGTTTTTCTTCAGCCATTCAGTGGTGGACTTGCTGGTGTGTTTAGGATCATTGTCCTGCTGCAGAACCCAAGTTCGTTTCAGCTTGAGTACACGAACAGATGGTTGGACATTCTCCTTCAGGCTCTCTTGGTAGACAGCAGAATTCATAGTTCCATTTATCACAGCAAGTCTTCCAGGTCCTGACACAGCAAAACAGCCCCAGACCATCACACTACCACCACCATATTTTACTGTTGGTATAATGTTCTTTTTCTGAAATGCAGTGTTCCTTTTACGCCAGATGTAATGGGACACACACCTTCCAAAGAGTTCCACTTTTGTCTCATCGGTCCACAGAATGTTTTCCCAAAAGTCTTGGGGATCATCAAGATGTGTTTTGGAAAAATTGAGACGAGCTTTAATGTTCTTTTTGCTCAGCAGTGGTTTTCTCCTTGAACTCTGCCATGCAGGCCATTTTTGCCCAGTCTTTTTCTGATGGTGGAGGCATGAACGCTGACCTTAACTGAGGCAAGTGAGGCCTGCAGTTCTTTGGACGTTGTTGTGGGGTCTTTTGTGACCTCTTGGATGAGTCGTCGCTGCGCTCTTGGGGTAATTTTGGGCGGCCGGCCACTCCTGGGAAGGTTCACCACTGTTCCATGTCTTCGCCATTTGTGGATAATGGCTCTCACTGTGGTTCGCTGGATTCCCAAAGCTTTGGAAATGGCTTTATAACCCTTTCCAGACTGATATATCTCAATTACTTTCTTTCTCAATTGTTCCTGAATTTCTCTGGATCTCGGCATGATGTGTAGCTTTTAAGGATCTTCTGGTGGACCTTACTGTGTCAGGCAGCTCCTATTTAAGTGATGTCTTGATTGAGAACAGGTGTGGCAATAATCAAGCCTGGGTGTGGCTAGAGAAATTGAACTCAGGTGTGAAAAACCACAGTTATAGTATGTTTTAACAAGGGGGGCAATCACTTTTTCACACAGGGCCATGATGGTTTGGATTTTTTTTCACCTTTAATAATAAACACCTTCATTTACAAATTGCATTTTGTGTTTACTTGTGTTGTCCTTGACTATTGTTTAAATTGGTTTGATGTTCCGAAACACTTAAGTGTGACAAACATGCAAAAAAACAGGAAATGAGGAAGGGGGCAAACACTTTTTCACACCACTGTAGTTTACATAGTTGCATAGTTAAACACAAAAAAAGTTAAAAGCTAGCCAAGATTATATATATATATATATATATGAAATGATAATTTTCAATAAATGCTATTGTTGACCACTTGAAATTTACAAAATTGATCACAAGGTGCATGGTAATCCTTCTTTCATAACTTTACAGTATAAAGTGATGTTTCCTTGTACCTGACCTTTTTTCCCCCCCTTAAGCCACTTAACACTGATCTATGAATCATTACAACATAAAAAGGCACCTAATTCAAGGGACGAACCAGTGTTGTGTCTATACAAAAGACAACTTAGCAAAGAACAAAATGTTAAATCGTATCTTTACGCACTTTGTTTTCAGCAGCTTGTCACAAAAAACATTTACTTTGTTCCCATTTCTTCAGTTGAATCTGTGAAAAATGCCAACTATAACACAGTTTAAGAGGCATAAAATCATATTTTTGAACTAACAAGGCAATTACCAAAGCTGTGTTAGCTGAAAAATTGACATATCTCGGCATGGTGTGCAGTGTGTCCTTAAAAGAAATTGGAAAAAATGGACAAATGGAGGACGAAAGAAGAAATGTCAGCCCTAAAAAAGTTATCTACAGCAGAGGAACAATAACTGAAAAGCCTCCTCAACCACCCTTCATCTCAGTGGTCAGAAATGGTCTTAGAGGAAAGGTTGCTCTCAGGAATCTATTCTTAAGGAAACAAAACAAGAAGAAAAGGCTGAGGTCTGGCAAATTATACACAAACTGGCTGAAAATCAGTAGCAACAGGTCTTATGGAGTGATGAATCCAAATTTTTGCTTTAAATCATTGTCAATATGTACAGAAGAGTTCAGGAGAGAGGTACAACAATGAGTGTTTACAGCAATCTGTAAAACACAGTGAAAGCTCTGTCATGGTTTGAGGCTGCATTTCAGCTAGGGGTGTTGGGGATCTTGTCAAAATGACTGAAACATACCATCAGATTTTATTCTACCATGCAGTACCATGTAGAAAGCATCTGATTGGCAATGGATTCATTTTTCATAATGGCAGTGATCCCCATAACACTGTTAATGGAAAATGGAAAAACACACCTGGTTAGAAAAGCACACAATGGAATGCCATCAGTCACCTGGACCTCAACATTATTGATGCAGTGTGTGATTATATTGACAGAGAATGGAACAAAAAGCAGCCAACAGCCAAAGAAGAGCTTTGAATGTCCTCCAAGAAGCCTGGAAAACTATTCCTGAAGACTGCATAAATTACAAGAATGCTTTGCTAAGAGAGTTCAGTGTTGAAGAATAAAGGTGGTCATACCAAATATTGCCTTTCAAGCTTGTTAGAATTGTACAAACTACATTTTTGTGATTTAAGGTGACACCAAAAATTATTTCTTGCATGCTGTCAAAAAAAATCAACAGCCAGAAATGAAACAAGACATAAAATACAGAATGGTGTAATTTTACTTCAAATACTCATGCTCCTCAGTCCTAGGGTGTTTGTTTTTCTCTCTGTTTGATGCCATGCATTGTCACTCTGAGTGCTATAATCACTCTTCTGCAAATGAGACGCAGAGCATATTGTTGATGTTTCTCAGAAACCCCACAGTCACATTTGAACAATATGAGGAAGACTGTTATCAGCAGGAAAACTGATTCTCCCTGCTGATAAAGCCCTCCTGCCACTGCAGAATTTGGTTTACCTCCAACGTCTTAGGAAGACAAGGTTAGCTGTCATTTATTTGAGTCAGAATTACAAAGTTGCAGCAGAAATTATGAGTGATGTTATTGGAACAAGATGGATGAAGCAGAGAAAAAGGTAGAAAGACATGAGCTGAACAGATGGGATGGCTTGATGGTTAGAGAAAAAGTAGGGAGAGGAAAGAGGAGCAATGAAGGGAGTGGGAGGGATGGGCAGAGGAGTGGAGCCACTGGGCATTTGGAGAGGTAGAAGGCTGATGAAAAGATGGCAGAACTAAAGGAAATGCATAATATTTCAGAATTCATTTGCTGATTTATGGAGACCATCAAATATAAAAGAATATTGTTGGAGATTTGTGACAGCTGCTGACCAAACACATTTTCTGCTAGCTGTAGATGTTATGGAAATGCTTGAATTACTCCATGTCTCACTTGTACCCCTTCAGGCATTTTGTTACAGAAGAAGTGCAAACAGCTGTGATGAATACAGTGGCTTTCACTGCACACAGCAGCTGAAAGGTATCTAGGAAAACACACACGGCAGAGTGGAAGGAATAAAGAAAGCTATAAGAAGTGTGTCAAATAAATGAGGTATGGTCACAAGGGGGGTGGGGGGGGGGCATGGATGGTGGTTTGGATGAGGAGAGGTGCATTGTTTGGCTCAGCTGTGCAATGCCTGATTACACAAAGATAACAATCTGATGTTGGGTCCCCTCGAGACAGAGCCCAGTCAGAGAGCCAGAGCTACTGAGATGATATAATGTTGGACGCAAACATTAATAAACATAGAAGCAAAGACCAAGGAGATTTAAACTATTGATAAGATGAGCCTTTAATCTTTTGGAGTCATTTTTTCCAGTTTTCATTGAATTAAAACACTTTAAGATGAAAAGAAAGTCAAAAAGGACAAGAGGGACCATATGGGAAAAGGTGAAAAAAAAAAGAAAACCAGGAGAGCAGCTGTTCTTTCCAGCAAGCCTGCTGACTAATGAATGTGGATGACCTTTTGTAATATGATGATTATCATAATTTAAAGCAATTCCATAAATGTTTATAGAGCGAGTTTATCTGTTCTTGACATTCTTCAATAAGGAAAGGCCTCTCTCTTTCTTTCACGCCTTAGCCTGGTTGCTGTTTATTTTAGTTTTTCTGTTCATTATGCTTTCCTCCTGGAATATTTTATCTTTTCAAATGAAATACGATAAGATCCTTTTAATTTCAAGAGCCATTTGCAAAACCACAACGTACAGTTCATCATCAGGCTGAACAGAGAAAACAGTGCAGTGTAATTACAGAAGCAAAGCAAAATGTTAAATCAGAGAGCAAATACCTGTGGCAGTTACTGATGATACACACTAATGGTTTTTGCTGTTCATTTAAAAATGACTCTCTTTCGGGGGTTCTGCAATCATGGAATCATTCGTCCCTTCTGCAGATGGTAATGTCTTACTAAACTGATTTTTGTTTTAATATTCCACAGGCTTTCTTTTTTCTTCTTAAGGAAATGTACCTCAGAATGAAGACAAATAACACATGAGTCTAAGTTCTTGTTCAAGTAAAGAGGAATCAAGATTTGGAAACCAAAAGGGTTTTCATACAACAGTAAAGGACACTATGCTTTATCAACAGCAATGAAACCACTGTTTCATTTATTACTGACAAAAGTCATAGTGCCACTCTATATGGTTTTTGCAGTGGATGATGCTGATCATCTATCAGCTATCTCTTTTAAAGCAAAATTGTGTGATCCAAAATTTTAAGCTTGTACATCTTTAAAGAAACCTCAGTGTTTGCACATGGAATATAATCAAAAGGTTTTTGTGACTCCACCTATAAAATAAAATAAGATGGTCTCCTTGTGCACCTCTGGACCTCTTCTGATGCTGTGCATCTGTGAAATGCACTAGACATCCTCCGCCATTTCAAAACTTAGAGTCCTGGAGTTGAACTGTACCATTGCCCTTTTGTGTTCCATCTTGTCATTTTGTTGTATTTAATTTGAATTTACTAGACATTTCTGGGGGGTTTTCTCCCTCAAGCATGTGTGTACTTTGTATGCATTTGTATGCCTCTGATATCCTCACAGTGGTTTGTTTTCCATCTGTCCTCCAGGCTATCGATGCTTCAAGGCGGTGTTGTTTCTAACAGGCCTAATGTTTGGCTCTGTGGTCATCTTCATGCTGTGCTACAAGGAGAGGGTGATGGACACTCAGCTGAGTGTAGAGGCATCCGTGGGCATTGGCCTGGGCATCGGGACCCTGTGTGGTCTGGTGACTATGCTGGTTCGCAGTGTGGGACTGTTTATGGTGGGCCTGCTGCTGGGTCTGCTGGTTGGAGTTGCATCACTGGTGGTAATTTGTTCATTTTTAAGTATTATATGTATGTCCACATGAAAGCCAAATTATTAAACTATACATACAATTGCTATGCCAGTGTTTATTCATATTGTATGAATACACCAAGGACCAGAAAGTAGTTTGTGTGTTTTAATTGTCTTGATTAATGGTTTATGAATGCATGTTATTACTACAGTGGCATCTTAGTCTACTAAATACATGTAGAATTTGTCTAAAGGCTTTCACATGAATCTGCCAACAAACCCATCACACAAATCTAGATATTTTCCCAGAACAACCCACACAAAAATGTAGTGGGTTACTTTTGCCATGATTCACCTCTCCAATAAGTTTCATGAAAATTTGCCTAGTTTTAGTGTAATTCCAATAACATTGAGACAAATTTCTTGCAATATTAAAAAATGCATGAATATTATTTTATAGCCACACACTATATCAAACAACCAATCAGCACCAAAATTTATAGGATTCTATCGTTGTCCATACTCCACTTCAACACAAATCTACATACAGATGAATAAACAATTATTTAAACCACTTTTCCATAAATGTGACCTTGAAATATATACAGGGGATTTTGTTGAAGTGCCATTTAGAGTGGGAGAAATAATTATTTGATCCCCTGCGGAATTTTGTTAGTTTGCTCACTTACAAACATAGTAGTTTTATTTTAACGTAGAGAGACAGAATATCAACCAAAAATCAAAATAAAAAAGAAATTAAATAAACATTATAGATCGATTTGCTGAGGGAAATAAGCATTTGATCCCCAAGCAAAAACATGACTTAGTACTTGGTGGAAAAACCCTTGTTGGCAAGCACAGCAGTAAGATGTTTCTTGTCACCAGGCTTGCACACAGGGATTTTGGCCCACTCCCCTTAAAGAAACTCTCTAAATCCTTTTGGTTTCTTGGCTGCCGCTTAACAACTCAAAGCTTCTGCTCCTTCCACAGATTTTTTATAGGATTGAGGTCTGGAGACCGGCTAGACCACTCCATGACTTTAATGTGCTTCCTCTTGTCATGCTGGCAAACTTAAGATGGGCCTGTGCATCTGTCTTCTTGAGCAGGGGAACCTTGTGGGTGCTGGAAGATTTCACTCCATTAAAGTGTAGTGTGTCACAATGGTGTCCTTGGTGACGCTCAACTACTTTCAGATTATTAACAAGCTCCTCCTGTGTAGTTTTGGGCTGATCCTTTCTCATGATCATCTTCACCCAATGATGCAAAATCTTACATGGAGCTCCAGACTGAGGGCAGTTGATGGCCATTTGTATTTCTTCCATTTCCAAATAATCACAACAACAGTTTTCGCCTTCTCACCAAGCTTCTTGCTGATGGTCTTGTTGCCCATTCCAACCATGTGCAGGTTTGCAGTTTGTCCCTGATGTCCTTTGACTGCTCTTGGTTTTGCCCATGGTGGTGGAAAAGTTGGAGATAGAAGAAATTGATTCTGTGGACAGCTGTGCTTTGGACACATAATCAGTTGAGATGAGGAGTATCTGTAATTGATTGATTGAATGACTGACTATAATCTGTGTGATACATTGGCACACAGCCAATCTGTGGGAGCCAGAATTCTGATTGGGTTATAGGGGATCAAATACTTACTTCACTCAGTGACATGCAAATGAATTTGTTTTTTATGTAACTTTTTTTCTGGATTTTTGGTTGATAGTTTGTCTTTCTCCATTAAAATGAAACTATCATAAAAATTAGAGGTTGTTCATTTCTTTGTAAGTGAGCAAACTTACAAATTCAGCAGGGGGTCAAAATAATGATTTACACCACTGTATATTATGATTCCAAATGAATTCAAGCACAAAATAACACTTTCCTTTTCTCTCTCAGGTCATGGAGGAGTTCTACCATCCTAGAACAGTGTGGGTTCCTCTGGGCATTCTTTTGGGTTCCGGGACACTATTTGCTGTTCTCACACTACAGTGGCAGCGCTGCTTTGTTACCCTCTCCACTGCCACATTTGGCTCTGCCATCATAACTGTCACCGTGGATTATTTTATAGAGCTGTTTGCCTTGGTACACTACGTTTACGAGAGACTCAGGGTAAGCACATATCCATATGTTTCAGTGCGTGTTTGTGAGGAAGAGAGATGCCAGTCATGTTGAGGCATGTTTTTTTTGTGTGAATAATGAAGTCATAGAAAGATTGACATTTAAACTGCCAGATAAAACATCAGATACTGAGCATTTTATAGAGTGGTCATCACCTGTGATTTTAGACATTTCACCCAGGTGGACTGGCTAGAAAACTTTACCAAGAGCTTAAGGCATGCCTGAAGGTGGTAAATAAGAGAAATGGATATGTCATATTAGATTTGAGCATGGTGATTTATGTATAATGAACTTATTAGGATCAGGTTAAGAAAGGTTGAGTTAATATGGATGCAGTCTTGTATGTAAATCTGTGTTGTCACAGTGTACAAATACATTATTGTAGTTAAACATGCAATGCAGAACTGCCAAATGACCCTGTAGACACTGATGTACTGTCACTGAAATATTTAAAACATATTTTGATAAAGGGTATATTCTATACCTTGGTAGAAACAGTACTACAAATACTTTTCTTCAGATGTAGACTGTCCATAAAGGCCTTGCCAAGTCAATTATATTTACAAAGAATATATCAGAAAATTGCCTCAGCTGGCTCAAAGATCTGCAGAGAATAGGATATCCTCGGTGCTCACACACTTTACTGGAGAAGAAAAGGCTTGCAGAAAAATAGAAATTAAAAATAGGGGGGGGGGATGAAGAACAGAAATGTTTAATTGATCAGCAGTAAAGTATATAACTGACACTGGAACTGTAATTTTTGCAGGTGGCTCCAAAGAAACCAGTGTGCTGGTTTACTTGGGTTATCTTGGGGGTGTGGCCTGTCCTGGCACTCCTCGGAGTGCTGATTCAGTGGAAAGTCACTGCAGAGGGATTTTCTCACACAGAGGGTGAGTGCTATTGCTTTACACACAGCCAGACTCACATGAGCAAGCTGAGAACCTTACTTAATGTCCATGTTTGTGGGTTTTTGCATCTTGCCAGAAGTAAATGTGTGGCTGAGTTTCTGTTTGTTATTCAATTTGGGGTGCTCAAGGCACCGCCAGTGGTTTAATTCTGGTGTTTGAAAAGGTTTATCACCTTTCAGAGGTTATAAAATGTTCTAAACCTTTTGGTAACATATTGATGTATCTGGGCTCACAGCATCAGAGATTATTATAACATGCAAGATAAATGCAGAGTATTCCTCTTACAGCAGTTAGATATGGCATGTCGGAAAATCTGGAAAACATGCCCTGTGATTAGGGTTTCCCCTTGAGATATGAGTATACAGAAATCGGCGTCTCTCTCCAGGTGATGAGGAATTTGCCAGTAACAAGTTTTTGGAGGAGGGAGTGCTGGAAGTCTCAGTCTCTCTACAATGTCTGGAGCTGTCCATAGCTATAAGAGTTTTAAAACACTTAGTTCCCCTCTACTGAAAACTAGACACATTGTAGTATGATCAGACAACTCAATGACAGCAGTGTGCATTGTACACTCAGTAGGGCTGTTTGAAATAGCCAGGAGCCTCCTGCTGCAGTCTCAGAAACTCACGCTGTTCATCGGAGTGGGTTGCATCATGGAAGTACAGATCCATGCAGCAGACTTGATGCCCCACAATAAAGGGAAGCTGAGTCCTGACTTTGTGTAGATGTTTTTGGATAAATTTGAGAAGGCAGAAGCGGATCTGTTCACCTCATTCAGAAAGAGCTCTCTGGATCTCAGTGAACATA
Source organism: Pterophyllum scalare (assembly GCA_024447675.2). NCBI lineage: Eukaryota > Metazoa > Chordata > Actinopteri > Cichliformes > Cichlidae > Pterophyllum > Pterophyllum scalare. The sequence goes on along the minus strand of JAMQGT020002841.1, from coordinate 25,860 downwards.
TAAGACAACTCTTCAGTGGGCATAGATGCCGTCTCTCACTGGGCATGACTCAGAGCTCCTCTTTACCCATTTTCTCCAGTTCCTCTGATTTTGTTCTTCCTAGCGCAGCGAGACGGAGAATCCAGTTGTCATTCTGGTGGCTAGAAAATAAACAAGCACATCATAGTTCTCAACCATGGGAGCCATGGCAGCTCTCTTGCACTGTCTTGCACTGAATGGGAATGCCTGGGAGGAGGTCTGCTTCCCTGTGCGCTACCTGAGGGGCAGGCGCTCCGTCTGCTTCCTTCTGCTACCTGCTACATGATCTGCTTTGCATGAAGAGAATCTCAGACCTCATGCTCGACCTATCTCCAGATGCTGATAAATAAGAAACTAGCTCCATCTATTAACTTTAAAGATGCTGCCATTTTATGTTGTGAGAAATCATTAGGGAGAGATCAGTTTTTCCGCATCATTTGGTTAAGTGCTTTCTGATGGGCGTCGACAACTGAGATCTGTTGCGCTCTCTTTGGCACCTCAGTGGGATTTACCACTGGTTCTTTGTATTCTGGGGAAACCTCCTGCTTGAGCTGATAACTGAAATCTCTCTCAAGATGCTGCCTCAACAGCGCTCTTCAGGGCTGACTTTGGTGAACAGTGACTGACTTATGTGCCTCATCAGTCTCACCATCTTATCACTGGAGAAGATGGAAGTGCAGTTGTTATAGTGCCAGGTTCCTGTTTGACACCTCCTTAGGTCAAGGGATCTGTTTTTTCCCCCCACCTCAATGCAGTGCAGCAGAAGCAGCATTTTACTGACTCTGTTACATTATATTTAGCACATGGATAACATCAGACAGACATAAGAATTGTATGTCCTCCACAGAGAACACTCACAGGGTATGACCCTGTCAAAATAGCTTCTGTCTCACTGCGTGTACAATGCGTTAACACACAAGCCCACATCGTAGCAGAAGCAGAGTCTATACACCAAGCTTGTGCTCACACCACAAGAGCTTTATCCTTGTCCAGAGGAACAGCAGTGGCCTACATCTGTGTATTAGCATCTTCGGTTTCTTCATGCCTCATTCATTCGTATCTGCACGCAATATTTGAGTCCCCGCTGATTCAGTCGGTTTTAAGTGTGCCAGAAATCCATGACGTGCGATCAGATCTGGCTAATTAATGCACGTGGGACATTCGTCTAATCCCATCATGGATTAGTGAGCCTCATGGCATGTAACGTCATACTGACCTGCTGTGTCACTTGTGTTGTGTAAAAGGAATTAAAATTTGAAGAGCAAATTTTAAGAAAATTCTCAGAAAATTCTCCATCCACTGGAGTACACTTCCAAAGAAGAGCTTAACACAATGCCATAAATATATCAGCACCAATCAAACACTGGAAAACAGTGAAGAGAACCAGACAAAAAAATGGCAGCCAAATTTGTTTTTATCTGAGAATGTTATGATCTTAGCCATGCGACAGGCTGGGCGACCTGTACAGGGTGTACCCTGCCTATGACAGCTGGGATAGGCCTGAGCCCCCGCAACCCTGAATAGGATAAGTGGAAGAGAATGGATGGATGGATGGATGGATGTTATGATCTTCATATCACTCCACAAAGATGCAATGTTAATGTAAAATTTAGAGTACTTTACTTATAACTTATCCATCTTTTATAGTGCTATATTCGGGGGTTAAAATGGTCCAGAATGATCCAGAATGGTGGTTTTGGTTCAGAAATTCATAGGTTGTGGTCAGAGTACTTCAACATCTAGCTGGCACCACAGAAGAAGTATAAAGGCAGCAGCATTTTTAAGTGCTGGGTAATTTGAAATTAAATGTTCCTTAAAGCTCTACAAATATCAGCAAACACACAAACTCTTTGTATGTGGTTTGTTACAAAATGTTTCTCTTGGCTAAAGGTATACAATGTGAAATAAGTTTTCTCTGTGATGGAGAAAGATGTAAGAAAGGCAGAAGAGGAAGGAGAGATTATTTTTATTGGTAAAGACTGCTCCGTGACATTTGATAAACTGAAAATTTAAAGCTTACATGTAATGTCCTCATTCATTTAAGAGTTTTTTTGAGCAGGTACTGGATCTGTATATGGCATTAAGTTATCTTTTTTACATATTGTGAAACGTTCTTCAAAATAACTGAAATATCACGAACTTTTTGTTTTTTGAAGATTGCATGAAAATACTAGACAGTTTGGTGCAGGCTACAGTTTTTGTTTGCAGCACTGTGATGAAGTTTACAGTAATGCATTATGTTAGGTTGGTGCAGGGCAGCTGTGGTGTTCATGGTCAAAGTTAGTTTAGATGAAGGGTAGCAGACATCATACCACTGAATACCAGTTCAGCTAATCTCACACACATACACACACATCTACTGGAGCTCACTGTAGAGGTTATTGTGAGTTGTTTCTAAGTGATTGTTTTTCCCCATGCTACACCACAACAACTGATCTTTGGGTTGCCACATCTGCCAAATCCTATGTTAACTCCTCATTTTCCTTGTTAGGTGTTAGTGTAGGAGCCTAAATGCAGTTCTGTGGTATTTAGTTAAAAAAGGCCAATAACAATCAATAAATAAGTAGTTATTTTAAAAAGGTACAGTTTATGTTCACAGTAGTATAAGTTAGTTTATTTAGAAGGGATTAAGAGGCGTATCGACAGGTATGTTGGATTATTTGTGTGTTATTGTATTAAGTTGATCTCCTAAAGGGCATTTGATTTGTTTAGGATGGATAAAAATGTAATTTATGTGGCATTTCTAATGTATGGAGCATGTAAGATGTGATGAGGTTTTGTTACTGCAACTTTAATTGAGGCCCATAAGGTCAGTTTTGGCACAGACTGTCGGGGGCAGTGAGTTGGAGCCACACGGTTTTTTGACCTCTCTCTCTGACTCTCTCGTGTAGGTTTTTGGATATGATGGCTACCTAACGAACAATTTGGCGAATGTTCTGTATCACCATTTTTGTGTTTTTAGTTTAAGTAAACGTTTTTAAATGTTTACAAGTGGTCCTGTGGATTTTTTCTTGCATGGATAACAACGAGGGGATTATTGAGAGCGTCAAGCCGAGCTCCACGGTGTGGAAAACTACAGTTAGGTTTTTTTTTTATTATTCCGTTTGTTTTCCTATGTTTCTGCACCACATGACAGATGTGCAAGCTGACTACATTCATTAGAATTAGAATTATGCTGAAATAGAGTGTGTATTCCCATGTATTGATTTTTTTTTATTATGTTGATATGATAATATGGCATGACATTCAGTTAGCTTGACAAAAAAATAGCTGGTAGAACAAGCTACGTTTTACTGTTTACTTTTATACTTTGAGTACTTTTCAGAGCCTGTACCTTTTCACATTTACTTGAGTAAAAAAGTTGAATCGGTTTCTACTTACATTTTTATGTACTATACCTAATTACATACAACTGGGTATAGTACATGTCTGAGCTGGGTAGAGAATTCATTGTATTGTATATAACTATAATAGAATTTTCATGTTAAAATTCAGCAGACAGAAAAACCGTGAACATGTCTGCACATCTAGCTAAGAAACAGCAACCAAAACTTTAATCTTATCACAGGTGCAAGACATTAATTAAGGATAAAAGCTACTAGACAATAGATAGTAAATTCATTAAAAGTGTTGTACAGTACATTACAGTAATGATACATCCTATAACTAAAGAGTAAACACCATTCACTATACCTAATAATCAGAAATTCAGTCTCTCAGTTTACTACCAAGATAAACCCACAAGTCACACGTTCCAGACTGTCTAGACCAGTCTGGAACTTGTAAAAAGCATTTTTGCTCAGAAATGTTTGATTCAAGTACTTAACCGTGTCTAGTCATATGGTGGGAGAAACATGATAATCTATCTTTTTTGAAACTTATTCCAATATTGATTTTTGACAAGGCCAGTGGTCTGACCAAGCCTGACGATATGAAATCACAACCATGATGAGGCCAAGAAACTGTGTGTGTGTGTGTGTGTGTGTGTGTGTGTGTGTGTGTGTGTGTGTGTGTGTGTGTGTGTACTGGGCAAGGTAGAGTGTGAATATACCAATATTAGTGTTGTCATCAGAATGTGTTATTGACAGAAACTGCCTTAATCTGTTCTGAAGGCAGCCACAACACAGATGGGAAGATCACACACACACATGTCCTTAACACAATATGTGAAAGCAACAAACAAACAATACACACAAACAGACAAGAACAGAGACAGAAAACACTGTGGCTTAAGGTTCTCATTCATTGCCTCACTCACTTTAAAGGAAGAACGAAATACACACATGCATATATACAGTATGCAGCACACACTTAGCCATTTGATCTTTGCTGGTGTTTGACTTGCACAGTCATACAGTGACTTAGAAGAAGTCACACATGTCTTCAAATAACAAGATTAAACAGCAGGCTACTGCAGCTTCCAGTCAGAGGATACGGACTCAGAAATAGAGGAAGCTTTTCAATGCTATTTTGAAACTTGTGCAGTTGTGTGGAGGGGAATGAGACCTAGAAATAAATGGAGTATATTAGCAACACAGTGGTAAAGCACAAAAAATGTTAAAGGAAATGCTGTTCCTAATCATGTGGAGAAATAATATAAAACCAGACCATTACATGATGACCAGTCTTCCACTTTGTTAAACAAACACAAAGAGGATTTACTGCTATAGATACGAATATACAAGAAGGTGGAGAAAGACAGATATACAGTAATTATATAATATTATATATTCTAAATAAATAAAACTATAAGAACAAGGATGGCACTTGAGAGTCCATTCTCTGCCCTTTCTGCAATTTTAAAGAAACTGATCTGTACCAGCAACACAGGTAAATGGGTTCGTTCTTTCTTTCTATCATGAAACCTAGCAGCTTTGCATAATCTTACTAACAGACAAACACAAAGACAACCAAGCAGCACTGAACACCTACCTCCATCTCACCTTACACCTGAGTAAAAAAAAAAAATCTGGCCATGAAATTTTTAAAAAATATGCTGTAGATATGCTTTACAATATATATATTCTGTGCACATGGAGGATTAAAATGAAGAAAAATGATAAAACAAATAATAACAATAATGAAAAAGAAACATTAGTGTTTCATTTTATGTGGATCTTGTGTGTTGCATGCATTGCGTAATTAGAAAGACAAATGTGTTGGCAAATTTGGGGGAAGCTCTAGCATGAGAACAGTAAATCTTTCTGCAATTTCTGCTGTTTGGTGATAAGAGCTATATAATTGTTTGGGAAGCACTTTCTATTATGTGGTGATGCTGGGGTAATAAGGTGGAAACAAGAAGGTAATGTGGAAATAGCAAGTTATTACCAATTAAGCACCAAATTAATATCCACATAATAACCAACTAATGTGTTGTGTCAACAGTGGTTATACCTGAGTAAAATTACTCAGAAATTCACATAATTGGGGAACTAAGGGGAAATAATGTGGAAACAAATATATGCCTATGAGAGAAAGCCAATTTGTAATAGTATAGTAGTATTTTGGTATGATATATGATAGCGAGCAATAAAATTGTAATATCAGTAAATATCAGGACATTTGAATTTGATTTAATTTTTATACAGATTTTAAAGTGGTAGTAACATTATAATAATAAGATAATACTGGTTGATGTTATTAACATTGATGTACTAACATTGTAGGATGCTATTGTCATATTATAATACTGGAATAAGTCCTACTTTATTGCCCCAGCATTCTTCTTTGTTTCAAGGTAACAATGTAAATATTGCATTTAATGTTGTGGCTTAGCACCTGGAAATGTGGGGTAGTTTCTGTGCAATAACCAGGAATCAGGACTATGAAACACTAAATATTTCTATCTGATTCCATGTTATTAACCTAGTAAAGCAAACTTCAAGTAATGTGATGATTACCTTTAAGTATGTGTGGTGCTACCATTATTTGTATTAATTAACGTGCACGTTATGTATGTATTTAATTGACTTTTTAAAATGACTCTTTATCTGCTGAAAGTTTTCTTATATTGTGGAAGACCCTGCGCTGACAGTGAACGAAGGGTGAGAAATTATGTGGAGAAGATAAGTAAAGAGGGAGCAGGTGCACTGGGGGAAGGGCAGAGTGAGGGTAATAAACTGGGGCACAATGGGTAAGCTGGGCACCCAAGTGGAGCTGTGAGGAAAATCATCTGTCAGCTGACTGAATAGCGTGCAGGACAGGGGCATGAATGAATTAGCTTGCATATGTCTAACTTGTCTCATCTGTTTTTTTCTTTTTCTTTTGGCCCCTCTGTGTAGATCCTGAATAGAATGACATAGCCTCTCAGTACTAACCCCAAAGCATTTTTTTTAACCCTAATTTGAAACTAAACTCCCAAACAACCTTTTAAACTTGTGGAGACTGTCCAGAATGTCCCCACTCTGAAAGTATTAAGCCTGTGTTAGACCACACAAAGGCAGATGTACCAGAGCAAACACACACACACACACACACACACACACACACACACACACACACACACACACACACACACACACACACACACACACACACACACACAAAGAAGCATGTGGCCAGAGGAGCCTGCTGTGGGGTGGGCCAAAGAAAAGAAAACGGGTGTATTATTAAGCAGTTTTCTTGGCAGATGGTGCCCTGTTGTCCACATAAAGAAACAACAATAGACCTCTTACACTTACACTTACACTCAAACATGCACACACACACACACAAGCGCACACAAGGTAACTGTGACCTGTACAGTACATCTGTAATGGATAAACACTGGAGCTAAGATAATAAACATTACACAGATTTCTGACACCACATTCTGTATAGTACATCAAGCCATTGAATGGAAATGCCTGCAAACACCCAAAAATACTCCTATGTGCAATCCATGGATGGAGAGGCAAGGATGGCTTATGGACATCCTTTGCTGGGCAGGGTGTGAAAATAACACACTCACCCACTCACAATATGTCAGGAGACTGAACAGCTCAGTACAAGTACATGCAGAGACGAAAATTATTTGTCTGCCAACAGACTGAACAGAATGACGAAAACTGACATCAGTATTTTTACATTCTTTTCATTTTTATAGCCTGCACTTAAAATAAACTCCTGGGGAAAGTTTATCATCAGTATTCAAAGCTATTTAAAATATTTTTAAAAGATCTTGCTTATTTTTCTTGCCTTAGTAATTATGAATACGTCAATTCTGCTTGATTTAATTCTCATTCCTATCATTCGTTTCAGTGTCTCACTGTGGGATACACTTCCTTGCATATTCCTTAAAAGCATTTATCACATTCTGCCAACCCTGGCTGGTAATTACAACAACCAAGTCAGGCAGGACCACCCATCCTTAAGTAGCATACGTTACTACACAGTCATTATTCAAACACCTTTTCTCAAAGCATATCTCGACCTGCACTATAGGCTGGCTGGGCCCTGATTAAGGGGGTGTCATTCCAAAAACATTTGTGCAGCAACAAGCTGGTCACTTTTGTCTGCTTCTACTTTTGTGTTTTCCACAGACTGGACATCTCTGCTCCGAGTCTAGTCCAAGCAGTACTGAGCTCTGGTTTCATCACTTGCACAGGGGGGCTATGTGCTGATTGCTGGTGATTGCTTGAGTTAAGCTTGTCTGGCAATACAGGAGTCTCCATGCCATGTAGTGAGACATCAAAACAAATACCAGGAACGAGATCTTTGGATTACTTGTATAACCTCAGTTCTCAGAGTGGCATAAATGAAGTGTTTCACCAGATCTCCCTTCTTGCTAGTGTGAAGCAGGAAGAGATGCTTATTTTCAGTAATGACTGCGTAGTAGTGCAAGCTCCTTTTGCGCGGATACTTCTGCTAGACATGGTCTTTCCAATCACCAGCTAATCAGGATTGGTGTAATGAGATAAATGTTTCTGATGAATATGAAGGGAAGTGCATCCCATAGTAAGACATCTATTCTTCTTTGCACTCATTATGAAAACCTTTTTTCTCGTTCTAAAGTGGTTTTGAGTCGGCAGCAGCGGAAGGTCCAGCTCATGCGGATCCGGCAGAGAGAAGAGAGGCTGAAAAAGGAGAAGGAAAACAAAAAAAAGAAAAAGAGACAGAGCCAGAGGACAGGGCATAAGCAGAAGACCCATTCCCAGCACAACCACCAGCAGTACCACCACCCAGCAGCATCACACCCTCATCACCAAACTCAGAGCTCTCAGCCTCCTGAAGTCCCTCCTCCTCCTCAGACTGAGCCCGGCTACCACCGCAAAGCCAACTCCAAAAGGCGCTTTGATGGAGATGTGCTGTCTCCGGTAAGATGTGGCGTATTAATCCTTAATGGGGAAATGAGATGAGAATCTGAATATGCGCATTCCAGAGTATTGTTTTGTTCTGCATATTAGATTTTAGATAAAATTCTACATTCAAGTGACAGTTTTAATTTGAGTAGAATTATATCAATGTTCCACTCTGCACAGTGAAGTAACAGATTCAGGCCAAGAAATTATCTCGCAAATAAACCAGGAAAACCAGAAACTGTTTTGTTTTTGTACAAATTAACTGAACTGCAAAACCAAATGTAAAACTTCATGCTAGTTGCCTTCACGGATACATATGAGCCATTCTTTTTCCTTTGGACAGACCAAGGCTACTTGTTTGTTGTCTCTGTGCTAAATAAGGTTAAAGTCCTTCCAGAAGGCAAGTCAGTCATGGCCAGTACCCCCAGGCAGTTATTTGGGCAGGTATCTTGAAGCTTTTATCTAAAAGAATGGGGAGAGATCCATAACATCAGTTGCAGCAAAATAATGTTTAAAAGTCTTTTTGCATTGCAGACTGTATTTCTATCAAGCATGCACACAGTTGTCTGGGTGATCATACTGAAAAATGAAGAAAGATCGACTTGCATATTTAAACAATACGCACACTTACATACACTTAAAGATGTAGATCTTTGCTAACCATAAACTGGGACAATGATAAGCTGTTGTGAATCTCAGATAAACCTGTGCCAGTCAACATGCCTGGTTCATATGCTTCCCTGTTCGGCTGTTGATTGGCTCTTCCGAAGCACGGGTGGGACAACTGCCATCTTTAGCATTTCATAACTCTCCCACGCATTTGTATTTAGGATTCACTACGTGTCTCCTCCTTATAATGTCTCTGGCTAAACTAAGTGTTTGCTGGCTTCAGGTTTATGTTAATGTTAAGATAAATGGTAATAATCCTCTTTAGTAGCACTTCACAAGAAAGTGTACAGGAATAAAAGTATCACATGTCTCACAGACTATTCATTTAACAATAATTGTAAGCTTTTGTGTCTTGCTGCATTTATAACATTTTACATATACCCACCACAGCCTTTCATCTTCTGTCTGTCCACAGAGCTACATCAGGAGTTTCAGGGACAGACAGACTGACAGACGGGCATACTCCCACAGTAGAATGATGAGCCGGTCTCGGATGGCTGAACTTGACTATGACTGCGGCTCTCAGGTGCCTCTCACAGCACCCAGTGGACCCCCAGTTCGTATCTGAGGCAGTTAATTGCACAGATGCACACACACACACACACACACAATCACAGGCTACTTCAAGACTCAGAGATAAGGATAGGAAACCTAACCTTACCGTGCCAACCTAATCAACTGCCCATTAAGCCAACAGGAGCTCGAAGTGTTCCAAAGGTGGTGTGATCTGCGCTGCTTTTCTCCTCTCAGTATTTTTTTGTTCTGTTTTGTTTTTTTTAATGTCAACAGAACAAAAAAATACTAGAGAGGAGAAAAGCAGCGCAGATCGCACCACCTTTGGAACACTTCGAGCTTCCTGTTGGCTTAATGGGCAGCTGATTAGGTTGGCACGGTAAGGTTAGGTTTCCTATCCTTATCTCTGAGTCTTGAAGTAGCCTGTGATTGTGTGTGTGTGTGTGTGTGTGCATCTGTGCAATTAACTGCCTCAGATACGAACTGGGGGTCCACTGGGTGCTGTGAGAGGCACCTGAGAGCCGCAGTCATAGTCAAGTTCAGCCATCCGAGACCGGCTCATCATTCTACTGTGGGAGTATGCCCGTCTGTCAGTCTGTCTGTCCCTGAAACTCCTGATGTAGCTCTGTGGACAGACAGAAGATGAAAGGCTGTGGTGGGTATATGTAAAATGTTATAAATGCAGCAAGACACAAAAGCTTACAATTATTGTTAAATGAATAGTCTGTGAGACATGTGATACTTTTATTCCTGTACACTTTCTTGTGAAGTGCTACTAAAGAGGATTATTACCATTTATCTTAACATTAACATAAACCTGAAGCCAGCAAACACTTAGTTTAGCCAGAGACATTATAAGGAGGAGACACGTAGTGAATCCTAAATACAAATGCGTGGGAGAGTTATGAAAATGCTAAAGATGGCAGTTGTCCCACCCGTGCTTCGGAAGAGCCAATCAACAGCCGAACAGGGAAGCATATGAACCAGGCATGTTGACTGGCACAGGTTTATCTGAGATTCACAACAGCTTATCATTGTCCCAGTTTATGGTTAGCAAAGATCTACATCTTTAAGTGTATGTAAGTGTGCGTATTGTTTAAATATGCAAGTCGATCTTTCTTCATTTTTCAGTATGATCACCCAGACAACTGTGTGCATGCTTGATAGAAATACAGTCTGCAATGCAAAAAGACTTTTAAACATTATTTTGCTGCAACTGATGTTATGGATCTCTCCCCATTCTTTTAGATAAAAGCTTCAAGATACCTGCCCAAATAACTGCCTGGGGGTACTGGCCATGACTGACTTGCCTTCTGGAAGGACTTTAACCTTATTTAGCACAGAGACAACAAACAAGTAGCCTTGGTCTGTCCAAAGGAAAAAGAATGGCTCATATGTATCCGTGAAGGCAACTAGCATGAAGTTTTACATTTGGTTTTGCAGTTCAGTTAATTTGTACAAAAACAAAACAGTTTCTGGTTTTCCTGGTTTATTTGCGAGATAATTTCTTGGCCTGAATCTGTTACTTCACTGTGCAGAGTGGAACATTGATATAATTCTACTCAAATTAAAACTGTCACTTGAATGTAGAATTTTATCTAAAATCTAATATGCAGAACAAAACAATACTCTGGAATGCGCATATTCAGATTCTCATCTCATTTCCCCATTAAGGATTAATACGCCACATCTTACCGGAGACAGCACATCTCCATCAAAGCGCCTTTTGGAGTTGGCTTTGCGGTGGTAGCCGGGCTCAGTCTGAGGAGGAGGAGGGACTTTAGGAGGCTGAGAGCTCTGAGTTTGGTGATGAGGGTGTGATGCTGCTGGGTGGTGGTACTGCTGGTGGTTGTGCTGGGAATGGGTCTTCTGCTTATGCCCTGTCCTCTGGCTCTGTCTCTTTTTCTTTTTTTTGTTTTCCTTCTCCTTTTTCAGCCTCTCTTCTCTCTGCCGGATCCGCATGAGCTGGACCTTCCGCTGCTGCCGACTCAAAACCACTTTAGAACGAGAAAAAAGGTTTTCATAATGAGTGCAAAGAAGAATAGATGTCTTACTATGGGATGCACTTCCCTTCATATTCATCAGAAACATTTATCTCATTACACCAATCCTGATTAGCTGGTGATTGGAAAGACCATGTCTAGCAGAAGTATCCGCGCAAAAGGAGCTTGCACTACTACGCAGTCATTACTGAAAATAAGCATCTCTTCCTGCTTCACACTAGCAAGAAGGGAGATCTGGTGAAACACTTCATTTATGCCACTCTGAGAACTGAGGTTATACAAGTAATCCAAAGATCTCGTTCCTGGTATTTGTTTTGATGTCTCACTACATGGCATGGAGACTCCTGTATTGCCAGACAAGCTTAACTCAAGCAATCACCAGCAATCAGCACATAGCCCCCCTGTGCAAGTGATGAAACCAGAGCTCAGTACTGCTTGGACTAGACTCGGAGCAGAGATGTCCAGTCTGTGGAAAACACAAAAGTAGAAGCAGACAAAAGTGACCAGCTTGTTGCTGCACAAATGTTTTTGGAATGACACCCCTTAATCAGGGCCCAGCCAGCCTATAGTGCAGGTCGAGATATGCTTTGAGAAAAGGTGTTTGAATAATGACTGTGTAGTAACGTATGCTACTTAAGGATGGGTGGTCCTGCCTGACTTGGTTGTTGTAATTACCAGCCAGGGTTGGCAGAATGTGATAAATGCTTTTAAGGAATATGCAAGGAAGTGTATCCCACAGTGAGACACTGAAACGAATGATAGGAATGAGAATTAAATCAAGCAGAATTGACGTATTCATAATTACTAAGGCAAGAAAAATAAGCAAGATCTTTTAAAAATATTTTAAATAGCTTTGAATACTGATGATAAACTTTCCCCAGGAGTTTATTTTAAGTGCAGGCTATAAAAATGAAAAGAATGTAAAAATACTTGATGTCAGTTTTCGTCATTCTGTTCAGTCTGTTGGCAGACAACATAATTTTCGTCTCTGCATGTACTTGTACTGAGCTGTTCAGTCTCCTGACATATTGTGAGTGGGTGAGTGTGTTATTTTCACACCCTGCCCAGCAAAGGATGTCCATAAGCCATCCTTGCCTCTCCATCCATGGATTGCACATAGGAGTATTTTTGGGTGTTTGCAGGCATTTCCATTCAATGGCTTGATGTACTATACAGAATGTGGTGTCAGAAATCTGTGTAATGTTTGCTATCTTAGCTCCAGTGTTTATCCATTACAGATGTACTGTACAGGTCACAGTTACCTTGTGTGCGCTTGTGTGTGTGTGTGTGCATGTTTGAGTGTAAGTGTAAGTGTAAGAGGTCTATTGTTGTTTCTTTATGGGGCAGACAACAGGGCACCATCTGCCAAGAACGCTTAATAATGATACTCGTTTTCTTTTCTTTGGCCCACCCCACAGCAGGCTCCTCTGGCCACATGCTTCTTTGTGTGTGTGTGTGTGTGTGTGTGTGTGTGTGTGTGTGTGTGTGTGTGTGTGTGTGTGTGTGTGTGTGTGTGTGTGTGTGTGTGTGTGTGCTTGCTCTGGTAGCATCTGCCTTTGTGTGGTCTAACACAGGCTTAATACTTTCAGAGTGGGGACATTCGACATCTCCACAAGTTTAAAAGGTTGTTTGGGAGTTTAGTTTCAAATTAGGGTTAAAAAAAATGCTTTGGGGTTAGTACTGAGAGGCTATGTCATTCTATTCAGGATACACAGAGGGGCCGAAAAGAAAAAGAAAAAAACAGATGAGACAAGTTAGACATATGCAAGCTAATTCATTCATGCCCCTGTCCTGCACGCTATTCAGTCAGCTGACAGATGATTTTCTCAGCAGCTCCACTTGGGTGCCCAGCTTACCCATTGTGCCCCAGTTTATTACCCTCACTCTGCCCTTCCCCCAGTGCACCTGCTCCCTCTTTACTTATCTTCTCCACATAATTTCTCACCCTTCGTTCACTGTCAGCGCAGGGTCTTCCACAATATAAGAAAACTTTTAGCAGATAAAGAGTAATTTTAAAAAGTCAATTCAAGACATACATAACGTGCACGTTAATTAATACAAATAATGGTAGCACCACACATACTTAAAGGTAATCATCACATTACTTGAAGTTTGCTTTACTAGGTTAATAACATGGAATCAGATAGAAATATTTAGTGTTTCATAGTCCTGATTCCTGGTTATTGCACAGAAACTACCCCACATTTCCAGGTGCTAAGCCACAACATTAAATGCAATATTTACATTGTTACCTTGAAACAAAGAAGAATGCTGGGGCAATAAAGTAGGACTTATTCCAGTATTATAATATGACAATAGCATCCTACAATGTTAGTACATCAATGTTAATACATCAACCAGTATTATCTTATTATTATAATGTTACTACCACTTTAAAATCTGTATAAAAATTAAATCAAATTCAAATGTCCTGATATTTACTGATATTACAATTTTATTGCTCGCTATCATATATCATACCAAAATACTACTATACTATTACAAATTGGCTTTCTCTGCATAGGCATATATTTGTTTCCACATTATTTCCCCTTAGTTCCCCAATTATGTGAATTTCTGAGTAATTTTACTCAGGTATAACCACTGTTGACACAACACATTAGTTGGTTATTATGTGGATATTAATTTGGTGCTTAATTGGTAATAACTTGCTATTTCCACATTACCTTCTTGTTTCCACCTTATTACCCCAGCATCACCACATAATAGAAAGTGCTTCCCAAACAATTATATAGCTCTTATCACCAAACAGCAGAAATTGCAGAAAGATTTACTGTTCTCATGCTAGAGCTTCCCCCAAATTTGCCAACACATTTGTCTTTCTAATTACGCAATGCATGCAACACACAAGATCCACATAAAATGAAACACTAATGTTTCTTTTTCATTATTGTTATTATTTGTTTTATCATTTTTCTTCATTTTAATCCTCCATGTGCACAGAATATATATATTGTAAAGCATATCTACAGCATATCTTTTAAAAATTTCATGGCCAGATTTTTTTTTTTTACTCAGGTGTAAGGTGAGATGGAGGTAGGTGTTCAGTGCTGCTTGGTTGTCTTTGTGTTTGTCTGTTAGTAAGATTATGCAAAGCTGCTAGGTTTCATGATAGAAAGAAAGAACGAACCCATTTACCTGTGTTGCTGGTACAGATCAGTTTCTTTAAAATTGCAGAAAGGGCAGAGAATGGACTCTCAAGTGCCATCCTTGTTCTTATAGTTTTATTTATTTAGAATATATAATATTATATAATTACTGTATATCTGTCTTTCTCCACCTTCTTGTATATTCGTATCTATAGCAGTAAATCCTCTTTGTGTTTGTTTAACAAAGTGGAAGACTGGTCATCATGTAATGGTCTGGTTTTATATTATTTCTCCACATGATTAGGAACAGCATTTCCTTTAACATTTTTTGTGCTTTACCACTGTGTTGCTAATATACTCCATTTATTTCTAGGTCTCATTCCCCTCCACACAACTGCACAAGTTTCAAAATAGCATTGAAAAGCTTCCTCTATTTCTGAGTCCGTATCCTCTGACTGGAAGCTGCAGTAGCCTGCTGTTTAATCTTGTTATTTGAAGACATGTGTGACTTCTTCTAAGTCACTGTATGACTGTGCAAGTCAAACACCAGCAAAGATCAAATGGCTAAGTGTGTGCTGCATACTGTATATATGCATGTGTGTATTTCGTTCTTCCTTTAAAGTGAGTGAGGCAATGAATGAGAACCTAAGCCACAGTGTTTTCTGTCTCTGTTCTTGTCTGTTTGTGTGTATTGTTTGTTTGTTGCTTTCACATATTGTGTTAAGGACATGTGTGTGTGTGATCTTCCCATCTGTGTTGTGGCTGCCTTCAGAACAGATTAAGGCAGTTTCTGTCAATAACACATTCTGATGACAACACTAATATTGGTATATTCACACTCTACCTTGCCCAGTACACACACACACACACACACACACACACACACACACACACACACACACACACACACACACACACACAGTTTCTTGGCCTCATCATGGTTGTGATTTCATATCGTCAGGCTTGGTCAGACCACTGGCCTTGTCAAAAATCAATATTGGAATAAGTTTCAAAAAAGATAGATTATCATGTTTCTCCCACCATATGACTAGACACGGTTAAGTACTTGAATCAAACATTTCTGAGCAAAAATGTTTTTTACAAGTTCCAGACTGGTCTAGACAGTCTGGAACGTGTGACTTGTGGGTTTATCTTGGTAGTAAACTGAGAGACTGAATTTCTGATTATTAGGTATAGTGAATGGTGTTTACTCTTTAGTTATAGGATGTACATTACTGTAATGTACTGTACAACACTTTTAATGAATTTACTATCTATTGTCTAGTAGCTTTTATCCTTAATTAATGTCTTGCACCTGTGATAAGATTAAAGTTTTGGTTGCTGTTTCTTAGCTAGATGTG
Source organism: Pterophyllum scalare (assembly GCA_024447675.2). Taxonomy (NCBI): domain Eukaryota; kingdom Metazoa; phylum Chordata; class Actinopteri; order Cichliformes; family Cichlidae; genus Pterophyllum; species Pterophyllum scalare. Next base: position 9,907 of record JAMQGT020002841.1, on the reverse strand, counting down.
CAGACATGTTCACGGTTTTTCTGTCTGCTGAATTTTAACATGAAAATTCTATTATAGTTATATACAATACAATGAATTCTCTACCCAGCTCAGACATGTACTATACCCAGTTGTATGTAATTAGGTATAGTACATAAAAATGTAAGTAGAAACCGATTCAACTTTTTTACTCAAGTAAATGTGAAAAGGTACAGGCTCTGAAAAGTACTCAAAGTATAAAAGTAAACAGTAAAACGTAGCTTGTTCTACCAGCTATTTTTTTGTCAAGCTAACTGAATGTCATGCCATATTATCATATCAACATAATAAAAAAAAATCAATACATGGGAATACACACTCTATTTCAGCATAATTCTAATTCTAATGAATGTAGTCAGCTTGCACATCTGTCATGTGGTGCAGAAACATAGGAAAACAAACGGAATAATAAAAAAAAAAAACCTAACTGTAGTTTTCCACACCGTGGAGCTCGGCTTGACGCTCTCAATAATCCCCTCGTTGTTATCCATGCAAGAAAAAATCCACAGGACCACTTGTAAACATTTAAAAACGTTTACTTAAACTAAAAACACAAAAATGGTGATACAGAACATTCGCCAAATTGTTCGTTAGGTAGCCATCATATCCAAAAACCTACACGAGAGAGTCAGAGAGAGAGGTCAAAAAACCGTGTGGCTCCAACTCACTGCCCCCGACAGTCTGTGCCAAAACTGACCTTATGGGCCTCAATTAAAGTTGCAGTAACAAAACCTCATCACATCTTACATGCTCCATACATTAGAAATGCCACATAAATTACATTTTTATCCATCCTAAACAAATCAAATGCCCTTTAGGAGATCAACTTAATACAATAACACACAAATAATCCAACATACCTGTCGATACGCCTCTTAATCCCTTCTAAATAAACTAACTTATACTACTGTGAACATAAACTGTACCTTTTTAAAATAACTACTTATTTATTGATTGTTATTGGCCTTTTTTAACTAAATACCACAGAACTGCATTTAGGCTCCTACACTAACACCTAACAAGGAAAATGAGGAGTTAACATAGGATTTGGCAGATGTGGCAACCCAAAGATCAGTTGTTGTGGTGTAGCATGGGGAAAAACAATCACTTAGAAACAACTCACAATAACCTCTACAGTGAGCTCCAGTAGATGTGTGTGTATGTGTGTGAGATTAGCTGAACTGGTATTCAGTGGTATGATGTCTGCTACCCTTCATCTAAACTAACTTTGACCATGAACACCACAGCTGCCCTGCACCAACCTAACATAATGCATTACTGTAAACTTCATCACAGTGCTGCAAACAAAAACTGTAGCCTGCACCAAACTGTCTAGTATTTTCATGCAATCTTCAAAAAACAAAAAGTTCGTATATTTCAGTTATTTTGAAGAACGTTTCACAATATGTAAAAAAGATAACTTAATGCCATATACAGATCCAGTACCTGCTCAAAAAAACTCTTAAATGAATGAGGACATTACATGTAAGCTTTAAATTTTCAGTTTATCAAATGTCACGGAGCAGTCTTTACCAATAAAAATAATCTCTCCTTCCTCTTCTGCCTTTCTTACATCTTTCTCCATCACAGAGAAAACTTATTTCACATTGTATACCTTTAGCCAAGAGAAACATTTTGTAACAAACCACATACAAAGAGTTTGTGTGTTTGCTGATATTTGTAGAGCTTTAAGGAACATTTAATTTCAAATTACCCAGCACTTAAAAATGCTGCTGCCTTTATACTTCTTCTGTGGTGCCAGCTAGATGTTGAAGTACTCTGACCACAACCTATGAATTTCTGAACCAAAACCACCATTCTGGATCATTCTGGACCATTTTAACCCCCGAATATAGCACTATAAAAGATGGATAAGTTATAAGTAAAATACTCTAAATTTTACATTAACATTGCATCTTTGTGGAGTGATATGAAGATCATAACATCCATCCATCCATCCATCCATTCTCTTCCACTTATCCTATTCAGGGTTGCGGGGGGCTCAGGCCTATCCCAGCTGTCATAGGCAGGGTACACCTACTGTACAGGTCGCCCAGCCTGTCGCATGGCTAAGATCATAACATTCTCAGATAAAAACACAATTTGGCTGCCATTTTTTTGTCTCGGTTCTCTTCACTGTTGTTCCAGTGTTTGATTGGTGCTGATATATTTATGGCATTGTGTTAAGCTCTTTTCTTTGGAAGTGTGCTCCAAGTGGATGGAGAATTTTCTGAGAATTTTCTTAAAATTTGCTCTTCGAATTTTAATTCCTTTTACACAACACAAGTGACACAGCAGGTCAGTATGACGTTACATGCCATGAGGCTCACTTAATCCATGATAGGGATTAGACGAATGTCCCACGTGCATTAATTAGCCAGATCTGATCGCACGTCATGGATTTCTGGCACACTTAAAACCGACTGAATCAGCGGGGACTCAAATATTGCGTGCAGATACGAATGAATGAGGCATGAAGAAACCGAAGATGCTAATACACAGATGTAGGCCACTGCTGTTCCTCTGGACAAGGATAAAGCTCTTGTGGTGTGAGCACAAGCTTGGTGTATAGACTCTGCTTCTGCTACGATGTGGGCTTGTGTGTTAACGCATTGTACACGCAGTGAGACAGAAGCTATTTTGACAGGGTCATACCCTGTGAGTGTTCTCTGTGGAGGACATACAATTCTTATGTCTGTCTGATGTTATCCATGTGCTAAATATAATGTAACAGAGTCAGTAAAATGCTGCTTCTGCTGCACTGCATTGAGGTGGGGGGAAAAAACAGATCCCTTGACCTAAGGAGGTGTCAAACAGGAACCTGGCACTATAACAACTGCACTTCCATCTTCTCCAGTGATAAGATGGTGAGACTGGATGAGGCACATAAGTCAGTCACTGTTCTGACCAAAGTCGAGCCCTGAAGAGCGCTGTTGAGGCAGCATCTTGAGAGAGATTTCAGTTATCGGCTGCACGACAGGAGGTTTCCCAAATACAAAAAGAACCAGTGGTAAATCCCACTGAGGTGCCAAAGAGAGCGCAACAGATCTCAGTCTGTCGACGCCCATCAGAAAGCACTTAACCAAATGATGCGGAAAAACTGATCTCTCCCTAATGATTTCTCACAACATAAAATGGCAGCATCTTTAAAGTTAATAGATGGAGCTAGTTTCTTATTTATCAGCATCTGGAGATAGGTCAGCATGAGGTCTGAGATTCTCTTCATGCAAAGCAGATCATGTAGCAGGTAGCAGAAGGAAGCAGACGGAGCGCCTGCCCCTCAGGTAGCGCACAGGGAAGCAGACCTCCTCCCAGGCATTCCCATTCAGTGCAAGACAGTGCCAAGAGGAGCTGCCATGGCTCCCATGGTTGAGAACTATGATGTGCTTGTTTATTTTCTAGCCACCAGAATCACAACTGGATTCTCCGTCTCGCTCCGCTCAGGAAGAACAAAATGCAGAGGAACTGGAGAAAATGGGTAAAGAGGAGCTCTGAGTCATGCCCAGTGAGAGGCGAGCAGTCTGTGCCCACTGAAGAGTTGTCTTATATGTTCACTGAGATCCAGAGAGCTCTTTCTGAATGAGGTGAACAGATCCGCTTCTGCCTTCTCAAATTTATCCAAAAACATCTACACAAAGTCAGGACTCAGCTTCCCTTTATTGTGGGGCATCAAGTCTGCTGCATGGATCTGTACTTCCATGATGCAACCCACTCCGATGAGCAGCGTGAGCTTCTGAGACTGCAGCAGGAGGCTCCTGGCTATTTCAAACAGCCCTACTGAGTGTACAATGCACACTGCTGTCATTGAGTTGTCTGATCATACTACAATGTGTCTAGTTTTCGAGTCAGAGGGGAACTAAGTGTTTTAAAACTCTTATAGCTATGGACAGCTCCAACATTGTAGAGAGACTGAGACTTCCAGCCAGCTTCCCTCCTCCAAAAACTCGTTACTGGCAAATTCCTCATCACCTGGAGAGAGACGCCGATTTCTGTATACTCATATCTCAAGGGGAAGCCCTAATCACAGGGCATGTTTTCCAGTATTTTCCGACATGCCATATCTAACTGCTGTAAGAGGAATACTCTGCATTTATCTTGCATGTTATAATAATCTCTGATGCTGTGAGCCCAGATACATCAATATGTTACCAAAAGGTTTAGAACATTTTATAACCTCTGAAAGGTGATAAACCTTTTCAAAACACCAGAATTAAACCACTTGGCGGTGCCTTGAGCACCCCAAATTGAATAACAAGCAGAACTCAGCCACACATTTACTTCTGGCAAGATGCAAAGACCTCCACAAACATGGACATTAAGTAAGGTTACTCAGCTTGCTCATGTGAGTATTCTGGCTGTGTGTAAAGCAATAGCACTCACCCTCTGTGTGTAGGAAATCCCTCTGCAGTGACTTTCCACTGGAATCAGCACTCCGAGGAGTGCCAGGACAGGCCACACCCCCAAGATAACCCAAGTAAACCAGCACACTGGTTTCTTTGAGAGCCACCTGCAAGAGTTCCAGTTCCAGTGTCAGTTATATACTTTACTGCTGATCAATTAAACATTTCTGTTCTTTCATCCCCCCCCCCTATTTTTAATTTCTATTTTTCTGCAAGCCTTTTCTTCTCCAGTAAAGTGTGTGAGCACCGAGGGATATCCTGTTCTCTGCAGAGCTTTGAGCCAGCTGAGGCAATTTTCTGATATATTCTTTGTAAATATAATTGACTTGGCAAGGCCTTTATGGACAGTCTACATCTGAAGAAAAGTATTTGTAGTACTGTTTCTACCAAGGTATAGAATATACCCTTTATCAAAATATGTTTTGAATATGTTCAGATTGAGCAGTACATCAGTGTCTACAGTGGTCATTTGGCAGTTCTGCATTGCATGTTTAACTACAATAATGTATTTGTACACTGTGACAACACAGATTTACATACAAGACTGCATCCATATCAACTCAACCTTTCTTAACCTGATCCTAAGAACTTCATTATACATAAATTCCACCATGCTCAAATCTAATATGACATATCCATTTCTCTTATTTTACCACCTTCAGGCATGCCTTAAGCTCTTGGTAAAGTTTTTCAGCCAGTCCACCTGGGTGAAATGCCTGAGTAATCACAGGTGATGACCACTCTATAAAATGCTACAGTATCTGATGTTTTATCTGGCAGTGTAAATGTCAATCTTTCTATGACTTCATTATTCACACAAAAAAAACATGCCTACAACATCACTCGCATCTGCCTTCCTCACAAACACGCACTGAAACATATGGATATGTGCTTACCCTGGAGTCTCTCGTAAACGTAGTGTACCAAGGCAAACAGCTCTATAAAATAATCCACGGTGACAGTTATGATGGCAGAGCCAAATGTGGCAGTGGAGAGGGTAACAAAGCAGCGCTGCCACTGTAGTGTGAGAACAGCAAATAGTGTCCCGGAACCCAAAAGAATGCCCAGAGGAACCCACACTGTTCTAGGATGGTAGAACTCCTCCATGACCTGAGAGAGAAAAGGAAAGTGTTATTTTGTGCTTGAATTCATTTGGAATCATAATATACAGTGGTGTAAATCATTATTTTGACCCCCTGCTGAATTTGTAAGTTTGCTCACTTACAAAGAAATGAACAACCTCTAATTTTTATGATAGTTTCATTTTAATGGAGAAAGACAAACTATCAACCAAAAATCCAGAAAAAAAGTTACATAAAAAACAAATTCATTTGCATGTCACTGAGTGAAGTCAGTCTTTGATACCCTGATAACCCAGCTCGAATCTCTGGCTCCCACAGATTGGCTGTGTGCCAATGTATCACACAGATTATAGTCAGTCATTCAATCAATCGATTACAGATACTCCTCATCTACAAACTGATTATGTGTCCAAAGCACAGCTGTCCACAGAATCAATTTCTTCGATCTCCAACTTTTCCACCACCATGGGGCAAAACCAAGAGCAGTCAAAGGACATCAGGGACAAACTGCAAACCTGCACATGGTTGGAATGGGCAACAAGACCATCAGCAAGAAGCTTGGTGGGAAGGCGAAAACTGTTGTTGTGATTATTTGGAAATGGAAGAAATACAAAATGGCCATCAACTGCCCTCAGTCTGGAGCTCCATGTAAGATTTTGCATCATTGGGTGAAGATGATCATGAGAAAGGATCAGCCCAAAACTACACAGGAGGAGCTTGTTAATAATCTGAAAGCACGTAAGCTAGCGTCACCAAGGACACCATTGTGACACACTACACTTTAATGGAGTGAAATCTTCCAGCACCCACAAGGTTCCCCTGCTCAAGAAGACAGATGCACAGGCCCATCTTAAGTTTGTCCCAGCATGACAAGAGGAAGCACATTAAAGTCATGGAGTGGTCTAGCCGGTCTCCAGACCTCAATCCTATAAAAAATCTGTGGAAGGAGCAGAAGCTTTGAGTTGTTAAGCGGCAGCCAGAGAAACCAAAAGGATTTTAGAGAGTTTCTTTTAAGGGGAGTGGGCCAAAATCCCTGTGTGCAAGCCTGGTGACAAGAAACATCTGACTGCTGTGCTTGCCAACAAGGGTTTTTCCACCAAGTACTAAGTCATGTTTTTGCTTGGGGATCAAATGCTTATTTCCCTCAGCAAATCGATCTATAATGTTTATTTAATTTCTTTTTTATTTTGATTTTTGGTTGATATTCTGTCTCTCTACGTTAAAATAAAACTACTATGTTTGTAAGTGAGCAAACTAACAAAATTCCGCAGGGGATCAAATAATTATTTCTCCCACTCTAAATGGCACTTCAACAAAATCCCCTGTATATATTTCAAGGTCACATTTATGGAAAAGTGGTTTAAATAATTGTTTATTCATCTGTATGTAGATTTGTGTTGAAGTGGAGTATGGACAACGATAGAATCCTATAAATTTTGGTGCTGATTGGTTGTTTGATATAGTGTGTGGCTATAAAATAATATTCAGTGCATTTTTTAATATTGCAAGAAATTTGTCTCAATGTTATTGGAATTGCACCTAAAACTAGGCAAATTTTCATGAAACTTATTGGAGAGGTGAATCATGGCAAAAGTAACCCACTACATTTTTGTGTGGGTTGTTCTGGGAAAATATCTAGATTTGTGTGATGGGTTTGTTGGCAGATTCATGTGAAAGCCTTTAGACAAATTCTACATGTATTTAGTAGACTAAGATGCCACTGTAGTAATAACATGCATTCATAAACCATTAATCAAGACAATTAAAACACACAAACTACTTTCTGGTCCTTGGTGTATTCATACAATATGAATAAACACTGGCATAGCAATTGTATGTATAGTTTAATAATTTGGCTTTCATGTGGACATACATATAATACTTAAAAATGAACAAATTACCACCAGTGATGCAACTCCAACCAGCAGACCCAGCAGCAGGCCCACCATAAACAGTCCCACACTGCGAACCAGCATAGTCACCAGACCACACAGGGTCCCGATGCCCAGGCCAATGCCCACGGATGCCTCTACACTCAGCTGAGTGTCCATCACCCTCTCCTTGTAGCACAGCATGAAGATGACCACAGAGCCAAACATTAGGCCTGTTAGAAACAACACCGCCTTGAAGCATCGATAGCCTGGAGGACAGATGGAAAACAAACCACTGTGAGGATATCAGAGGCATACAAATGCATACAAAGTACACACATGCTTGAGGGAGAAAACCCCCCAGAAATGTCTAGTAAATTCAAATTAAATACAACAAAATGACAAGATGGAACACAAAAGGGCAATGGTACAGTTCAACTCCAGGACTCTAAGTTTTGAAATGGCGGAGGATGTCTAGTGCATTTCACAGATGCACAGCATCAGAAGAGGTCCAGAGGTGCACAAGGAGACCATCTTATTTTATTTTATAGGTGGAGTCACAAAAACCTTTTGATTATATTCCATGTGCAAACACTGAGGTTTCTTTAAAGATGTACAAGCTTAAAATTTTGGATCACACAATTTTGCTTTAAAAGAGATAGCTGATAGATGATCAGCATCATCCACTGCAAAAACCATATAGAGTGGCACTATGACTTTTGTCAGTAATAAATGAAACAGTGGTTTCATTGCTGTTGATAAAGCATAGTGTCCTTTACTGTTGTATGAAAACCCTTTTGGTTTCCAAATCTTGATTCCTCTTTACTTGAACAAGAACTTAGACTCATGTGTTATTTGTCTTCATTCTGAGGTACATTTCCTTAAGAAGAAAAAAGAAAGCCTGTGGAATATTAAAACAAAAATCAGTTTAGTAAGACATTACCATCTGCAGAAGGGACGAATGATTCCATGATTGCAGAACCCCCGAAAGAGAGTCATTTTTAAATGAACAGCAAAAACCATTAGTGTGTATCATCAGTAACTGCCACAGGTATTTGCTCTCTGATTTAACATTTTGCTTTGCTTCTGTAATTACACTGCACTGTTTTCTCTGTTCAGCCTGATGATGAACTGTACGTTGTGGTTTTGCAAATGGCTCTTGAAATTAAAAGGATCTTATCGTATTTCATTTGAAAAGATAAAATATTCCAGGAGGAAAGCATAATGAACAGAAAAACTAAAATAAACAGCAACCAGGCTAAGGCGTGAAAGAAAGAGAGAGGCCTTTCCTTATTGAAGAATGTCAAGAACAGATAAACTCGCTCTATAAACATTTATGGAATTGCTTTAAATTATGATAATCATCATATTACAAAAGGTCATCCACATTCATTAGTCAGCAGGCTTGCTGGAAAGAACAGCTGCTCTCCTGGTTTTCTTTTTTTTTTTTCACCTTTTCCCATATGGTCCCTCTTGTCCTTTTTGACTTTCTTTTCATCTTAAAGTGTTTTAATTCAATGAAAACTGGAAAAAATGACTCCAAAAGATTAAAGGCTCATCTTATCAATAGTTTAAATCTCCTTGGTCTTTGCTTCTATGTTTATTAATGTTTGCGTCCAACATTATATCATCTCAGTAGCTCTGGCTCTCTGACTGGGCTCTGTCTCGAGGGGACCCAACATCAGATTGTTATCTTTGTGTAATCAGGCATTGCACAGCTGAGCCAAACAATGCACCTCTCCTCATCCAAACCACCATCCATGCCCCCCCCACCCCCCTTGTGACCATACCTCATTTATTTGACACACTTCTTATAGCTTTCTTTATTCCTTCCACTCTGCCGTGTGTGTTTTCCTAGATACCTTTCAGCTGCTGTGTGCAGTGAAAGCCACTGTATTCATCACAGCTGTTTGCACTTCTTCTGTAACAAAATGCCTGAAGGGGTACAAGTGAGACATGGAGTAATTCAAGCATTTCCATAACATCTACAGCTAGCAGAAAATGTGTTTGGTCAGCAGCTGTCACAAATCTCCAACAATATTCTTTTATATTTGATGGTCTCCATAAATCAGCAAATGAATTCTGAAATATTATGCATTTCCTTTAGTTCTGCCATCTTTTCATCAGCCTTCTACCTCTCCAAATGCCCAGTGGCTCCACTCCTCTGCCCATCCCTCCCACTCCCTTCATTGCTCCTCTTTCCTCTCCCTACTTTTTCTCTAACCATCAAGCCATCCCATCTGTTCAGCTCATGTCTTTCTACCTTTTTCTCTGCTTCATCCATCTTGTTCCAATAACATCACTCATAATTTCTGCTGCAACTTTGTAATTCTGACTCAAATAAATGACAGCTAACCTTGTCTTCCTAAGACGTTGGAGGTAAACCAAATTCTGCAGTGGCAGGAGGGCTTTATCAGCAGGGAGAATCAGTTTTCCTGCTGATAACAGTCTTCCTCATATTGTTCAAATGTGACTGTGGGGTTTCTGAGAAACATCAACAATATGCTCTGCGTCTCATTTGCAGAAGAGTGATTAT
>JAMQGT020002838.1:0-24824 GCA_024447675.2 Pterophyllum scalare | reverse complement strand
AAAATAAGAGTTCAAAGAAAAAGTGTGACATGTTCGTGGATTGTCGGTGCATGTTTATTCACAAACTGTTTTGCTTTAGGTTCCTCACAGAACATAAATCTTTGTTCAAGTTTAGAAAATCAGATGGAAAAACATGCAACATGTTTTTGGCCTCACAAAATGTTCTGTGTATGTTCTGCTAAAAGATGGCGATGACCTGCTACAGTTAAAAGAGGAAAAAGTGACAGCCAGCACTGACACTGATGTTTGATAAAGATGTAGATACTGCAATATTAATAAAGTTATGTAAGCTCTTATGACCAAATGTTGGTGGTTACAATTGTTTTGGAATTCCTGTGCCGCTGTGATCTCTCCATCATTGGGAGATATTTGGAACAGACCATATGGATTTCCACCTATGGTGAGGTACTCTACCTCAGCATTGAGTCCAGCGTCGATGTCCTCAGCTTTTACCACCTCCGCAAGTGTGTTTGGGTGGGTGCCAACTGCTAGGTATATAAAGGCTTGGTGACATTTGGGGCATTGTCATTTTCATCCAAGACACTGATGGTCACACCCACATAGGAGGATCGATGCGGGTCACCACCATTCACATAGCCTTTAGTTGGAAGGTGTATGGGCTTTTCTTCTCACGATCAAAGGAGATGCCAAACAGGATGGTTCCTATGCTGTTCTCGAGAAACATGCCACTGTCCTGTTCCAAAAACAGCCTCACTTGGGAATTCTCATCCTTATCTTCATCATTAACAGTCACTACGCCAACAGGATTGAGTGATGGCATGTTTTCCCGATCCAACAAATGATTCACACAAACCTCTCCAGTTCTGTTATTAATTTTAAGGAGTCTTTTGGCTGTTGGTTCAATGATGCTATAGAGCAGCTCTGCATTTGTCTGTACCAATAGGCATATCCTCAGAAATGTTGGCCACACCATCCTGATGTGTTACCAGGCCAATACCACAAATCTCAATGGCTGGTGCATTGTCATTTATGTTCGCCAGAACTTTGGAACTCTTGGAGCTAGGCCCACGATCTCTGGCCACCACAAAGAACTTGAGCAAGTTTTCTTCTTCTCTGTCCACACGACCTTTGATTATGCCTGTTATGCAGTCAATGCGCTGAAGCCTTGTTTCGCTCTCTTCTTACTTCTGGCCTTTCTCTTTTCTGTCCTCTTTTTCTTCCTGTTTCTGCATCTTTCTTTGTCTCTGTGTTTCCCTCTCCTCTTCTTCTCTCTTCTTCTCTCTCTCTGTGTATCTTAGTCTTAACTATGTTACTGTCTGTGTCTTGGTTTCAGTCTGTGTTCTGTGTAACTACGTCTAATAAACAGCCTAATAAACCAGAACCCGCTCATCCCACTGAGTTTTTGGGTTTAATTGGGTTTGAATCCTCAGCCAAAAGGAACATGGAGACCCTTAAAAATGTCACCAACAGTGTGACATGGCCAACACCTTTAATGAGAGGGTCCTCATCCGGATTGCACACGTTCCTGCTTGCACTGTAAGACTTGCATCTTAATATTTTGTTCAAATGTGTTGCATTTGTTACATATTTGAAAACAAATGTGTGTGTCCTACTCAAGTACCATGATGACCCCCCCCCCACCTTACCCTGGTGAAGAGCAAAGGGAGGAGCAGGCACCTTGCTGTAAGGACAGGGGTGAGTGTTACACTATTCAGTGTTTATGACAACAGTGTGTCAGGCAGAGTGGCCATAATGACTGATTGTCTTTCATTTTTATTTATGTATTTTTAGTGCTGCAGTGTATCAAGTTGCTGCACAACCTGTTTAAAAGACTTGCTTTCATCACCAGCAAACACAAGAAATATCTGTGACACAGCGACCAGGCCCACCAGGCAAGTTTTTCAGTAAAGCCTCTGCTTCTGAATAGCATTTATAAGGAAAGGGGTCCTAACTAAAGTAAGCCAGTTAACTACCCACAGTGGCTAATGAAAATGATGGCGCATATGGTGGAAATGTCTCTACAGCTGGATATCAAAGCTAAAGAAAAGCAAAGTATTAAGGAGATTCACTCCTATGCTTGTCAGGCAGAAGAAGGTGGAGAATGCATCTCTTCCCCAAACATGCCAATGAAACAACTAATGAAAAAGGCAAGAGGCCAGTCCAAAATTAAATCACGACACAGCGAATCTCCGAGTGAGGAGCCAGCATTGACAGAACTACAAAACACCATAATCAGATACAATCACCATAATCTGGTATCAGAAATCCAGTAAAGAGGAAAGCATTATTTTTTATACTGCCAAAACAAAGGTACTGATTTTTATTTTATTCAGGAAACTCATGCTACAGAAGCAGATGTAACATTTTGGAGGAGTCAGTGGGGGAAACAAATGTGGTTTTCTTTTGGTAACAACAAATCAGCAGGAGTAGCTATTCTACAAGGTAAATTCAGAGGCAGTATTCTAAGGCAAGTATCAGATACCAGTGGTTGATGGATTATAAATGATTTAATAAATGATCAACATATTGATTTATTGTGCCTTACAGAAACCTGGTTACAGCAGGATGAATATCTTAGTTTAAATGAATCAACACCCCCGAGTCACACTAACTGTCAGAATGCTCGAAGCTCAGGTCGAGGAGGAGGAGTGGCAACAATCTTCAATTCCAGCTTAGTAATTAATCAAAGACCCAGACAGAGTTTTAATTCTTTTGAAAGCCTGACTCTTAGTCTTGTCCACCCTAATTGGGAAATTCAAAAACCTGTTTAATTTGTTATTATATATCGTCCACCTGGTCCCTACTCAGAGTTTCTGTCTGATTTCTCAGACTTTTTATCTGATTTAGTGCTCAGTTCAGATAAAATCATTATAGTGGGTGATTTTAACATCCATGTTGATGCTGAAAATGACAGCCTCAACACTGCATTTAATCTATTATTAGATTCAATTGGCTTCTCTCAAAATGTAAAGGAGCCCACCCACCACTTTAATCATACTCTGGATCTTGTCCTGATATATGGCATTGAAACTGAAGACCTAACAGTATTCCCTGAAAGCCCCCTCCTGTCTGATCATTTCTTAGTAACATTTACATTTACTTTAATGGATTACACAGCAGTGGGGAATAAGTTTTATTACAGTAGGAGTCTTTGTGAAAGTGCTGTAACTAAGTTTAAGGATCTAATTCCTTCATTATTATGCTCTTCAGTGCCATGTGCCAACACAGTGCAGAGCAGCTACCTAAACTCTGCTCCCCGTGAGGTAGATTATCTCATCAATAGTTTAACATCCTCACTGCGTACGACTTTGGATACTGTGGCTCCTCTGAAAAGGAAAGCCTCAAATCAGAAGTGCCTGACTCCGTGGTATAATTCACAAACGTGTAGCTTAAAGCAGATAACCCGTAAGCTGGAGAGGGAATGGCGCCTCACTAAAGTAGAAGATGCTCATTTAGCCTGGAAAAAGAGTTTGTTGCTCTATAAAAAAGCCCTCCGTAAAGCTAGGACATCTTACTATTCATCATTAATTGAAGAAAATAAGAACAACCCCAGGTTTGTTTTCAGCACTGTAGCCAGGCTGACAAAGAGTCAGAGCTCTGTAGAGCCCAGTATTCCTTTCACTTTAACTAGTAATGACTTCATGGATTTCTTTACAAATAAAATTTTAGACATTAGAGGAAAAATGATTCAAAACCATCTCCCAAGATTTATCTTCATGTTCGGCTGCTTTCAGCACTGCTGGTATTTGTTTAGACTCTTTGGCTCCAGTTGATCTTTTGGAGTTGACTTCAATAGTTACTTCCTCCAAACCATCAACATGTTTATTAGATCCCATTCCTACTAGACTGTTCAAAGAAGTCTTTCCAATTATTGATGCCTCAATCTTAAATATGATCAATCTGTCTTTATAAGTTGGCTATGTACCACAGGCCTTCAAGGTGGCTGTAATTAAACCGCTACTTAAAAAGCCATCACTGACCCAGCTGTCTTAGCTAATTATAGGCCAATGTCCAACCTTCCTTTTCTCTCCAAAATCCTTGAAAGAGTAGTTGTAAAACAGCTAACTGATCATCTGCAGAGGAACGGTTTATTTGAAGAGTTTCAGTCAGGTTTCAGAATTCATCACAGTACAGAAACAGCATTAGTGAAGGTTACAAATGATCTTCTTACAGCCTCTGACAGTGGACTCATCTCTGTGCTTGTCCTGTTGGACCTCAGTGCAGCTTTGATACTGTTGACCATAACATTTTATTACAGAGATTAGAGCATGCCATAGGTATTAAAGGTACTGCACTGCAGTGGTTTGAATCATATTTATCTAATAGACTCCAATTTGTTCATGTAAATGGGGAGTCTTCTTCACACATTAGGCAGTATTATTAGAAAGCATTGCATCAATTTTCATTGTTATGCAGATGATACTCAGCTTTATCTATCCATGAAGCCAGATGATACACATCAATTAGTTAAACTGCAGGAATGTCTTAAAGACATAAAGGCCTGGATGACCTCTAATTTCCTGCTTCTAAATTCAGATCAAACTGAAGCTATTGTGTTCAGCCCCACAAACCTTTAATTAGAATCGACTGAAACATTTCCACAGGAGGCATCTGGTTTTGACTGTGCAGTCTATCCTAAATGTGCTCTATTCATTTCACTTGGTTGGTCAGGAAATTTACTTATATTTGGATAAAACACTCAATATGGCAAGTGGGGCTTTCTTTAGACACAATACTCACATTTCCTTGTATTGTGTTTTCTTATTGTAAATAATTAATAACAATAAAGCATGATTACTATTACTGTTAATTTGTTAATGCAGTGTAGCATCTCACCCAGAACGAAGCTCATTGATTTCTGAGCTCTGAATGCTCTGAACCTGTAGCTATAGTCGCTCTAGTGGTTCCACAGCAGTACAAGAACACCACCTACTGACACAATAAGGTATAACCTCAGTCCATAACCATATGACAGTGTTAGAATACTACATAAAACAAAAAATGGGCTTCATCAGAGAGTTCGCTCATGACTGTACCATGAGAATAAAAGTTTTGAATTATTTCAAAAAAACGTTTTGCAGTTATGTGATATTTAAGCCCATAAAAATAACTTTTTTTTTTGGTTTTGTTTTTCCAGCAGCCAGATGAACAGATGAGTTTTTATCTCAGTGGTTTTTAAAAACTTTCTCTAAAACTTTGGAGATAAAAGGCAACTTAGAAATAGGCCTAAAATTAGCTAAAACTGTTTGATCAAGGCCGGGTTTCTTAAGAAGAGGTTGCACCACAGCGTGATGAATTTTTGTATTTTTTCTTTCTGTCATCTGTGATGTTCTGGAATGTGTTCATTTTAAGATGGTACAAATAAACTAACCTGACCCTGAAAAACCAAAAAACAACACTAAAGAAGAAAAACAATAAAAGAAGGAGGAAAAATGAAACAAAAACAACAAACAAAGAGACTCCATGTTTCCAAATGAAGATCAAATTAAAATTTCAGGCTTCCGATTCAACAAAAAAAAAAAAAAAAATGGAAGGTAAATGACATACTTCATAAATTTAATGCATATTTTAGGGCTGCAATGATTCCTCAAGTAACTCAATTGGATTATTAAAAATCTTCGACACAAATTTGTTACTTCGATGTTTCGTTTTAACTCTGCAGCTGAGGTGTCTCTGTGTAAGCGGAGCATTTCATCCACATTAGCGGCAGTAAAGTTCTCAGTCGCTGTGACGGATTTCCATCATTTGGAAAAAACAACCCTCTAACACGAGTGGATCATCAGTTTTTCCACGCCCCCACTGCCCTGTGTGTGTGTGTGTGTGTGTGTGTGTGTGTGTGTGTGTGTGTGTGTGTGTGTGCGCCTGTGTTGTGCAGAAAATGTCAGCTGCTATTTTTATGTGTGAGACCAAGAAGCGTGTCAGGTATCACGCTACAGGTTCCAGAAATCATTCGAAGAAGCGATGAGAACAAATTCCATGGCGGCGCACAGGCGAACAGAAGACGCAAGAGAGGGAAGCGAGGGGGGGCTCGGCTACGGCTGAGGAAACTACAGCTAAACCGAACCCCACTGCCCCCGATGATCCTGGCAAATGTTCAGTCCCTCAGGAATAAAGTGGATGAACTTCAGGGAAACATCTGCTTCTAGAAGGACCACAGGGCTGCTGTGTGATGGTGTTCACAGAGACCTGGCTAACCGAGCGTGACCAGGACGGAGACCTGTCAGTCAGTGGCTTCGGACCGCCATACCGTCTTGATCGGGATGCCAAGGTTACGGGAAAAAGCAAGGAGGAGGGGTACATCTCTGCATTAATCTGAGATACTGCAGTTCTGTGACTGTGAGAGAGCGAATCTGCACTCCTGATGTGGAACTTTTATCAGTATCCCTGCACCCTTTTTATTTGCCCCGTGAGTTTCCCCAGCTTTTTATCACAGGTGTGTACATTCACCCAAAGGCCAGTGCGTCTTCACTATCTCTGATGTTGTGCAGAAGCTTCAGTCGACCTCGCCTGATGCTCCGAACTTTGTGTTCGGTGATTTTAACCATGTTTCCCTTAAAAAGACATTTTCCGACTTCACCCAGGATGTAACATGTCGCACCAGGCGGGATAAGATTCTCGACCTGTGTTATGGGTCAGTGAAGGATACAAATCCTTTTCTTTACCTCCTCTCCACAACTGTGTCCACCTTATACCCACTTACAGATCACTGCTGAAGAGGGAAAAGCTCAAATAAAGGACATTAAAAACTGGACAGGAGTCCATACAGTGTCTACAGGACTGTTATGGCTGTACAGACTGGAACATGTTCACAGAGGCAGGTGATGGGTGTAAGGTGTTCTTATACGGCCTTCTGCACAGATGTGATTGTACCACATAAGAAGGTCAATAACAAGCCCTGGGTTACAAAATCTGTGAAATCCAGTTTACAGACGTGCTTTTAAGGCTGGTTCTGTTCCTGGTGTGCACGCAGCCTCCAAGGAGCTGAAAATGAACATTTTAAAAGAAAAACAGGCCTATAAAAAGAAACTGGAAGATAAAATAACCTGGGCTCTGCTTGGTCCAGTGTGAAGGCCATAGCAGGTATGAGCAACCCCAATAACAAAGGCACTGTCGCTTTAGAGGGTTTGGACTCAGACTCTGAAATAGCCAATGCTCTTAATTGTTTTTATTCTCGATTCCATGTACTCGATTTTAGTGAAGAGAGGCAGGAAGTGAGTCAGGAACATGAAGACAGTCATCATTTTAATATTGAATGCACAGATATTGTGAAGGCCTTTTCCTCCATAAGTCAGGGACCAGATAACATCTGTGGTCGTCTGCTCGAATCATGTGCCAAACAGCTGTGCCTCATATTTCACACATTTAGCTGTGTGGTTTTGAAATAGCACTCATTTGTACAAAGATTGTTGTTGGTTTAAAAACAACAACTTCATATGTTGTTTATGAAAGGCGGAGAACAGTTAGGACTATTGTGATGAACTTAATTGTTTTACATTCTGTGATAAATGATGGAAGTCACGCAGGAGTATTAAATAAAGATGGTGACATTTATTTCAGCTGTGAGTGTTTAATATCCAGGTGTTTTTATGTGAATGTGGATCTTTAAGATCAATTTGAGAAGTGATTTTGATCATGTTTCACATGTTATTGTGTCATGTAGCATGGGGCACTGGTCTTGGTCTTGTCCTGGTCTCGGGTTAGGTGGTCTGGACTACAACACTGCGCACTGAGCTAAGTGCTCTTTGTTCATGGCTAGCATAAAGCACCATGCTGCAAGAATATGTATAACACATCTATGAAATTCTAGGTTTATGTTTATAAATCCCTACCTGTTGCATTTGAGCTCACCTGTAAGACAGGATGGAAAATTGTGTTGCACATTGTATAAGATTGTTTCTTATCTCTGACAGAAAAATGAAAGGAAAGATCATTTTGGGATATTGTCCTGGGAACAAGATGACGTGTAATATTGTTAAAAGGTTCCATACTGAAGTTTTGTACCTATGTAAATGTTTCTAAACGTAATCATTCTCAGTTGTACCTGCTGAAAGAGAAGCATCATGTTCAAGCACCTTTATTGATTTATTCCCCACATTCACAGGGTCACCGGGGTCATTAGGTAGCTGTGTGTCACAGTGGGGAGTAAGACAGCTAACACTCAGATCAGATAGACAACAGCACCAACAGTGTCAGGCTTTTGTTGCTCTTAGTTTCTCAGCTGTGTGGATTTGTTTGTAAATTGCTAATTTGCAGCGTTTTGAACCTCCTGACAATTTTAATTATTATTATTTTTAATTAGAAACTTATTTGTTGATGCTTTTCAACACACTCCAGTGATGGCACCAATAAGGGCAGATGGATTTGTTTTCCGTGTTTAAGTATGACATCTCCAATTTAAAGGTGTCATACATATCATGAGCCTCAGGTGATGGATTCATTACCTTCAATACAAAAATACTTAACCTGCACTTTCTCCATAGGCTAAATCTTGAAGCATGGGTGACTGGAGCTTTCTGGGGTGGCTGTTGGAGAATGCTCAGGAGCACTCGACGGTCATTGGCAAAGTCTGGCTGACTGTCCTCTTCATCTTCAGGATCCTGGTGCTGGGGGCTGCGGCTGAAGAGGTCTGGGGTGACGAGCAGTCTGACTTGGCCTGTAACATCCTACAGCCTGGATGTGAGAAGGTCTGCTATGACAAGGTGTTGGATATTTTTATCACTTTGATATTGGTATTTTACTGTCTATATCATTTATCAGTACATATATTAATCATACACACCAGATTAATGGTCATATATTATATTGTTTGTTACCTATACTGTCACTCACACACTGGAACACTGCATGAGTCAGGTGAGTCAGAAAGGACTGGACTAGTAGACTAGTAGAGCTGCACTTATTCATAGCTAGAGTCTCACTTTTGACACTGTGTTGCAATATGAAGGCCATGTTGCTGGGAGCTGTGTGCCTGAAGTGGGGGTTGAAGTGTCACCTGAGTTGACTTAATAGTGCAAGGGAGTAAAAGATAAGACCGCCCTAACAGTGTTACTAGTAGGGTGAATTTGGGAACAGCCGGGCAGGGGAGTGCCTCTGTGGGAGTTATTTTCACATGGGAAGATTTTTTGTTTTGACACCTTCAGAGAACTGTGTTATGAGGTCTCTGCAAAAGGATCGAACTAGTAGGGTTCAAGTGGTTTGGAAGCTCCATTCTATGTCCACTGGCCCTGATAACAGCAGGGGGAGGTGTGACTATGGGGCATAAAAGGCAGGGGAAAGTTGTAGCGCAGGGCTTCTTTCTTTTTTGCTCAGAGCACACGTTTTGCTCTTCCTCACCTTGATCCGGCTCTAAGGCACACACTCCCGGGGGGCTTTTTGCTTTCTTGTACTTTGTTTAACTCTGTGCTTCAATAAATCCTGGCAATGAAACCTGCTCATCTCCAGTGAGTTTTTGTAAAGTGTGAAGTTACTATCAAAGTGCACTTGTTTCCATTGGTCTCACCTCCGCCTGGTAAGAGGGGCAGAGAGAGAGAGCCGAGCCACGACCTGACATAATTGGTGTTGTCCGGGTGACTGTCGGGACTTCCGCCCAAGTCTCGGTTACACTTTCAAAATAAAACAGCTGTCTTACTCTGGATCAAGAATTTGTAAAATTTAAGGGTTTTGTGGTCGGCTATTTGAGCTAAAATTGTCTAATCTGGATTAAAGGAAACTCCTGGATTGAGCAGGTGTTGTGCATGGCTTTTCTCCTTTTCTTTTTCTTTTTTGCACGGCTGAACTCTGAGTGATTGAGATGGCAGCTGTGAATGGTGTTTGTCTTGTCTGTTTGTATTGTCTGTTTGTCTTGTCATTATTTTTTTTGTTGGTATTATATTGAGAAGCACTTTTGAGAATGAAGTCAAAGGTCCTCACGGAGATTTACCGCTGAGAATTGTCCGGTCCAAACCTTTCATCTTGAGCCGGACAAGCTCAGGCTGCTATCGGCCGTGGGAGACACTGCCCAAGCCGTGTATCGGAGTAAGCATTTGGGGTCCCAAAATTAATATTTGGAGGCTTTTGCAGTAACAAAGCACAAAGATTCGGCTTAGAGGATTTATGAATAAAGAAAAGAAAGTTGCACGGCTGTTACCGCACGATTCTTCGGAATTCGAAATAGTGTCCTGGTTCTGAAGGAAGTGGGCTGCGCAGGGCGGGGTCGACAATCCCAGGTCACTGATGAATAAGCTCTTGGTTATTTCAGAGTTAACAGATTTTTGCTGTTACAAGGCATGAGGATGGTGCTGGATGAACACAACGTCAGACACCGGAGAAGGGGTGCCACTTGGCCAAGCTGTATATATGTAATATTTTGTACATACTGCGTGTGGTTGTAGTTGTTTTCTGCTGTTAGAAAATATCATTCATTTATTGTTGTTCATTGCTGTAAACTGTGCACTAAGAACATAACCTGCTGTGCAGAGAGCTGTGAGATAAGGGAGATAAGGAAGATCCATGAACAATGGACAATCCATGAAGGCTTGCAGAAAATTGGGGGAAAAGTGTAAACTAGAGAGGTTAGTTATCAAAATTTTTAAAATACATCTTTACAAAGTGCTAAAAGTTTGGGGTTGAGTAATTTGAAGGGGTTAGAAGTGTTAAAGAAAGAGACCTAATAAGACAAGAACAGAGTTAATTTACAGAAATTGGGGAGAGGTTATTCATAATAGACAGTAGCAGTGAGAGGATTTTATCAACTGGGGTGAGTAGCTAGCTTGTAGACCGTCGTGGGTTTAAAATTGGGCTATCTGGGGAAATCCAATAGAGATAATTCCAGTTATTGGGACGTTTATGATAAGTCTCCTAAGGCAATGTTGAGATAAATTGACCAAAGGAAAAGCTGAATAGAATTTGTTGGAATTAAAAGTGTAAAATATATTATGATCATACGGAATGAAGCAAACATAATACTGTATAAAAAAAAACATTAACATAGCTTGGAACATAGCTGAGCCTAGAATATATAGACAACACTAATCAGTAAGGGACTGGGAACAGCTATAGGGGGAGACAGAGTGAGACCATGAGGAGGAGAGAAGCTGAGGAGATCAGTTTGTGAATAAGGGCAACCCTTTGTGCTGAAATGATAAATTGAAATAAAATTTAGGGATAGCGGAAAGCTGAGGGCTGTGAGCTGATAGGTGAGTGGCATTTTTAAAAGATAGATATTAAAAGAGGAGTTGAATTAATAAAGAAATTGTGGGGTCATCGCTGCCTGGCTGCTTTGGTGTCCTGAATTTGGTGCTGTTGCTGCTGTCCGCCAACAAAAGAGAGAGGGCTTCTGCTTAAAAGGGGATTCAGAAAAACTGCTGCTGGTTGCTGCCATGCCCTGTAACTTCTGTTAGAATAGAAGGTCAGGCCTGTAGATTAAAATTAAATTCATAAAGAAAGATTGAAGGGGCTGGACAAAACCAATTAGGTAGCATATGATCTGACAGGAACATAAACTAGAGTGGTGGAAGGGATAGCTGGAGAAATAACTGTGCTCACAACCCTGCTCTGTAGGCAGGTGACTTTAACTTTTATTACTCTTTCTTTTAGGAAGAACGAGTGTGGCATATGGGACACAATCAGTCCAAAAAGGGGAGCTCTGCAAATTCACCTATGAGCATGGTGATTAAACAACACCCACGACACAAGCAACAGGTGGCAAAATGTATGATAGGACCAAGGGGGACAATCAGTGGCCAGTGTGTGGTACCTTCAATGTGGCGAGCTGTGATCAGGTGGAGTTAAGCATAAATAAGAAAATGACAACTGACCTACAGCGTAGTAGGAAGCAGGAGGATAAAAGAATTAAAGAAAAAGAGGTGTTGGGGTGGTTTAAATAGAGGGGAGTAGATTAAAACAGAGACTTAGAGAACACAAACATATAATGCAAAAAGATGGGGATCAAGGGTCTAAATGTTGCAGGGTGACTCCCTCTGCCCCTGCGTGGGGAGGCGAGCCACCCCCTTACCCACTGAATGCATGCCAGTTTCCAGTGAGGGGCGTGTCCTCTGAGCAGCCGGTAATAGGAGTGAAGGCACAAGAAATGGATTGTGAATTAAAGGAAAAACTAACTGTGTCTTTGAGAGACAGGGGGAGAGAAAACGAACTGGAGAAAACGTCCGAGGTGGGAAGCGAGTGCTCCACCGGAACCTGGGATACAGAGGATGGCCAGGCTTGGTCTTTGGCTGAGATGGAGCAAAAAGAGAGCTGATCAACCGTGGAGAGCAGCTGCAGGGGCAGGGAGCTCAGAGCAACTCAGCGGCTGATAAAGGGCTGTCAAACACTACAGCCATGCTGGAGGAAACACTGATGCGCTTGGATCAGTTAACTAAACAAACCCAAGAGGTGAGAGAGCAGGAAATAGCTAATCAAAAGGGGTGTTCTTCTCCTGTGCCCCCTGTAATCAGGGCTGGAGGTGATGGCTCAAGAACTAAGAGAATTGAATTGATGGGAATTATCACTGAAGATCCTCCTGAAAAAGGAGAGTCTGCTGCAACTGGTTGTTTCTCTCGCTCTAACCGTGTGTCTAGCGATCCCTTTCTAGATGACTGCAGAATTTCACAGTACTCTTCCCAGGAAACGGCACGCAAGGAGGGAAGAAGAGAATCTCCCTGCAAAGGAGCTGGAGGAGAGGGGGATGCGACTGAGAAGTGGCACAACGGTGCAGCGAGCATACAGCCTGCCCGGAAGCCTTCAAGGCCACAAGGACCGTGGTCCAGAGCCGGAGTGGCCGGACCTTCCTGCTGAGGGGGAAGAGGAAGAACCCGGAGTCCCCATGTGTCCCATCATGAGGAAAGGGGGCGTGTCCACCTACGTCCCCTGGTCATTCATGGACATGGTAGGACTGGCTGATAGGCTGCCGGACCTCACACAAGGTGCAAGTAAGTTCATTACTTCCTTGGAAGAGAACACTACAGGGGTTACTCTGGCTTTAGGGGACCTTAAAGCCCTGTTAATGCATGTGGTTGGAAAGCACGCCACCATAAACATTTTTGAAAGTGCAAAGTTAAGCAGAGTTTGTCAGAGTAACCTGCTGGATGATGTGAACTTGGGCATGCACAGAACTGTGTTGTGGGAGTCTCTAAGAAGGCAGTATCCTGACAATGGGGATCCCTCAAAACTGGAAGGGGAGAGCCTGGAAGAGGACAAGTGCCCCACAAGGTGGCTGTATGCATTTCAGTGTAAGTGGAAGGATGAGACTGGGAGCGCGTGGAATGCCATTAAATCCACAGAGACTCTGTTCAAAAGTATGGTCAAAAGAGGCTTGCCCACCCCTGTGCAACAGCAACTGGAGCAGGTGGTGGGATTGAATAAAATGGAATGGTCACTGTTTGCTGAACATGTTGTTCATCATGTAAACTACTACAGGAAGGAGAAGCTGAAGGAGGAGGAGACCAGCAAACAGCCAACAAGCTGACGCAGCTCCAGCTAGGGGAGCTGTCTAAGCAGAAAAGAGAGAAAGCCAAGACCCAAGCGCCACTGATAACGGCACATGCTGAGACCCAGGCCCCAGCACCGACAGCCGGCCCTGCACAGAGCTATGGAGCACCTCTTCCTACACACATACCGCCTGCACCACCAGCGGGAGGCCTTGCACGGGTGAGAGGTAGAGTTCCAGCCCCAAATGTTTCTAATGCTTTGCCTGAATCATCTCTGCCTGTTATACATGTGCACCTCAACCAGGGAGAGAACTTTTATCCACAAGCTCGTGGACGAGGCAGACCTCAGATGAGAGGAGGGGCCTGGCGTGGAGGAAGGAGAGGAGGAGCAACACAGTCCGCACCACTGCTGGGACCCCCTCAAGCAACACATCAGATAAATGGTCCACTTAGAGGTAACTTCATATGTTGGGAGTGTGGTCAGGCAGGACACCTGGAGAGGGACTGTTCCGCAGACACCTGGGCTGGGCCAGCAGCAGGTTGGCCATAGGAATTTTTGGAGAAGCCTGACGGAGAAAAGGAATTACCTGTTGTATCCTTAAATTCATCAAGTGAACCTGTCACATCTGTGGAAATACAAGGACATGAATATTCATTTATGATTGATACAGGGGCCACCTACTCCTGTATTGGAATTGAGGGAGGAGGACTTCCCTTATCTTCATCATCTGTGAAGACCGTCTGCAGTAATTCCTTTAACCCAACCCGTCCAGATGAGAGTGGCAGGTAAAGCTATTGTTTCACAATTATTGTATTCAGCTGATAGTCCAATAAATCTCATGGGAAGAGACAACCTGTGTGCTCTGAAAGCAAAAATCATGTGCACAGCGGATGGACTACAAATAGACTTCCCCCATGAGGAACTGCACAGAATGATGACAGTGCAGGCCGACACAGAGGTTGTGTCAGAGGTACAGCCTAAAGTGTTTTGGCTGCAACTTGCAGCTGAAGACTCCGTGCTATATAACCAATGGGAATTGTGGGAGCCTTGGGTACGGACTCAAGTGAGGAATGCTGTTGAACCCAGGCTACCATTACATTGTGCATTGTTGTTTGATGAAAAACAGGATTACAAGGACTATAAACTGTGTTTTGATGAAATGTTCAATAACAAACCTTTCTTTATCACTCACAGTGACATTTATATTGGTCCACAGGGCGTGGCTGCTGCTGTTACCTTACCTGATGAACTGAGAACTGCCAAATGCTGCTCCACATGTCACTTTGCTGGTTGCAGGGGGACATGACTCTTACAAAATGGGACCAATGATTAAGGCCTTGCATATTTCAGAGTGGGATGCAACAGATAACAAATTAATACACATTTCAAAAGACAGAGAGTTTATTAGGATTTCAGTGAAAAGTAATGATGAAAGCATTGCAACTAAAGTGTTAGTAAATGAAAGGTGCATCAGTCAGATGCCATTTACAGTTGAGCTGGAGCAGCTGTTGAAGCAGGTTCCTGCTCAGCTATGGTCTGCAAATAAAACAGATGTAGGAAGGGTCAAATCGGCCCAACCAGTCAAAATCGAACTAAAACCTGGGGTCAAATTGCCCTACATTAGACAATACCCACTCAAATCACATGCCATTGAAGCCATCAAACTCACCATTGATGGACCGGTGGAGGCCGGGATACTTATCAAAGCCTCCAGCCCTTGCAACACACCTATTCTTCCAATACCAAAGTCAAACTCTGATAGTTATAGATTAGTGCATGATGTCCGTGCAATAAATGCAATTGTCAAATCTGACACATCTGTTGTTCCTGACCCACACACTTTGCTGTCCAACATCCCGCCTGAGTCTAAATGGTACACAGTGATTGACTTGTGTTCTGCCTTTTTCAGCAGTCCATTGGATGCTGCATCACAACACCTATTTGCCTTCACATATCAAAATCAACAGTATCTGTACACCAGACTTCCACAGGGGATCTCCGGTTCTCCTGGGATTTATAACCAAATTTTAGCTAAAGACCTGCACCAGTTGGATATTCCCAGCACTATTTTGTAATATGCAGATGATTTTGATCAGATTTGTTGATCTGCAGTCCATCCAAAGAACAACAAGTAAAGTGTTGACAATGCTGGCAGACAGGGGACACAACGTGAGTAAAGAAAAATTGCAATTCTGTCAACAAACAATGGAGTGTCTAGGAAGACAGCTTAGTGGTCAGCAGAGGTTAATTGCTCCTTGTCAACTAGAAACAGTGATTAAAGCCCCCAAGCCCCAAACATATGTTGACTTTTTTGGGGATGGCAGGATTCAGCAGAAAGTGGATGTGTGATTATGCTTTCAAAACTGTATCTCTGCGAGCCCTAATACGGGCAGCAGGACAGACTAATGCTAATTCTCAGTTGCAGTGGACAGCAGAGGCGGCATTTGAGGCCCTGAAGCAGGACGTACAGTCGGCTCCAGCATTGGGTAATCCAGATTACTCAAAACCTTTCCACCTGTATGTAGCCAACAAGAGGGGTTATGCTAGTGCTGTCCTAATGCAGGACACCCCAGTTGGAAAACAACCTTTGGCTTATTACAGCACAAAACTGGACAATGTAGAGGTGGGCTTCCCTCCCTGTTATCAGGGACTGGCGGCCGCAGTGTTTGCCTTTCAAAAAGCAGGATTGCTAACCATGGGGCATCCCGTAACCCTGTATATACCTCACATCAATTTCATGCGTTGCTAAGTAGTCCGAGGTTTGTGATCACCCAAGCCAGGCGTACAGGTTATGGGGTAATTCTCTCTGCTCCAGAACTAACCATCTCAAGATGTGATACTGTTAATCCTGCTACCAGAATGATGCTGCCAGATGAAGGAACTCCTCATGACTGTGTATTGCAGACTAATTAGTTTTGTGAGAGCCCGAGAAGATCTGTTTAATGAATCTATTGCAGCTGATCTAACTTTATTTGTGGATGGCTCTTGTTTCAGGAATAATCAGGGCTGTCAAGCTGGGTATGCTGTTGTTCAGTTTAATCCAGCAGATGCAAGTTTGACTACTCTAGAGGCGCAGAAGGTCGACCAGCCGTGTTCAGCTCAGCTTGCGGAATTGAAAGCTTTAACTGCGGCTTGTAGACTGAGTGCAGGTAAGAGGCTTAATGTCTACACAGATTCCGCTTATGCATATAGGGTATGTCATGTCAGTGCTAACATATGGAAACAAAGGGGATTTCAAAGGGCTGATGGCGCTCCTGTGGCACATGGAGAGGCAGTGTCACAGTTAATTGATGCACTACAGTTCCCCAGTGCCGTGGCAGTAATTAAATGCCCAGGACACCAAAGAGCTGGTACTCAGATTGCTAAAGGAAATAATTTTGCTGATGCAGGAGCTAAAAAAGCAGCCGTAAGAGACATTATTGCTCCTGTGCTGCTAGAAGAGTCACACGAGTCCCCACTAACATCATTACAATCGCTAATACAAGCACAGAACAGTGTCTCCCCAGAGGAGAAACGGTTGTGGGGACGGACGGGTGCTGTAAGCAAGCTCCTCTTCTCCCCATGAAGGATTGTGGAGAAGTGCACAGGGACTGTTTGTCATGCCATGTTCTCCCCTCCTGGGATTGTCCTTTGAGACTGGCTGATTCTGAGCAATATCACATACCTCCTGTAGTTCACGTGACAGGAGACCTAGTGTTTCCTTTCTGTGTAGCCCTGGGAGAAGAACATGAGCGCATAATATCTAATAACACAATCCACATGAGCAGTGAGTTGCTTCAGTGTGAATTTCAGGAATATTATTTCCAAATCAGTAATATGACATGGCGCTTAAAAATATGCAACACAACTTCTCAAGCAAGAATACAATGTGCTAGAGTTCTAGATGGGAGAGGTCAGCCAGGAGCTGAAAGATTCATCATGGGAAAAAATAAGACTAATGCACAGTGGTTAAAGGTTTATGACTTGTCCAATGGAACTTTGCCTCTAGCGGATGTGTTCTGGATATGTGAGGAAGATAGACAGATAAAGTCAGTGTTACCATCAAATTGGACGGGAATTTGTGCACCTGTAATGTTAACTGGGCAAATGTATGTGATAGAATCACCAACAATAAAGAATATATAAAAGGGAACAGGATCAAGAGAGGGAACAGGATCAAGAGAGGGACAGATGAAGAGTCAAAATTTCCATGTGAACTAAATGCTAAAGTTTATGTCACAGCAGATCGTATGCCATGTGGTATCCCCGCAGAGTTTCATGCAATTGGAGAGGACTGGCGGGCTCCATACCCCTGGTAGGAAGCATAGTGAATGCACAGTACATTGCCAAGAACTCCCACTGGGTGAACTACCTTTGGTTTAACCAGCAATGCTTCCTGAATTGGACTATTGCAGATCTGCAGGGGGTAACTGAGCAATTACATGACACATCATTGATGACATTGAAAAATAGACTTTTGATAGAAACCATGTTGGCAGAAGAGCAGGGAGTGTGCGACAGGCTCGGTGACGACTGTTGCACAGCCATTCCAATGCACACAGGAGACCCTGGAAATATCACCAGAGTGTTGGACAGATTAAAGGAGTTAAGGAATACCCGTGTTAGAGATTCCAACTGGAATTCTACGTCTTTCTCCATCTGGGAGTGGTTTAAAAAATTATCTATCTCTCAAATGCTTTGTGCTGTGGGAATAGCTATTGCCTTGTTTTTCCTGATTCTTGGACTAATATTCTGCTGTGTGTTTCCCCTGATCAAGGCGCTGGCTAACAAGGCTATAAAAACAATGACACAGGCTCCCATCAGGATAGATCCAGGAACAGACCTGGCAATGGGTCCGGAGCTACCCCGTGTAGAGGCATCAGTCAAAACAATTCTCCTTGACATGCCAGAGGATGAGGAAGAGGCTGAGTATGCAGTTATGTGGTAACCAGAACTCTTGAGAGTAAGAGGTGACTGTGTTAATGCGGAACCCCTCCCCTTGCGATAATAATAAAATTAGATAAAATTAGAAACATTAAACAAACACTAAACAAAAATAATAATAAAAAAGTAAGCTATTGAGGGAGGAAGGAGAATGTTTTGTGTTAAGGCTAATTTAGCATTATATGTAATGAGCATTATTGACAGTCTGTTTCATGTGATATAGATAAGCAGTAATGGCAAAGCAACTGTGGGAGATAGAGTGCTCTGACAGTCCCCCACAGTACCCGATCAGCCAAGGTGCAGCCCAGCCTGGCCCTGTGGTGGAAAGGATTCTGCTGAGAGCTGTGGTCAGCGCAGACCCGACACCGGTCGTGCCCCGGCCAAATGGAGAGAGGGGAGCTGGCAGTGTGGACATCCGACGGGGATCCAGAGCGGCCTGGACCTTCCGGGGTATCAGAGGGAGCTACAGAGAGGTTGGAGCGATATGGACCGAGGACACCACCCAGCCCAGAACCCAGTGACCTACAGGATCGTTGTGGGGAGTCAACATCGGAGAGATGGCCTATGGGAGACCCTCCATCTGCCAGAGGAAGTTCTGATGACACCAAGGGGCCAGTGGCTTCTAACACCCCTGCTGGAGATGACACATCAGAGGTGCTGATGACACCATGGGGTGACCTGAGAGATCTGACAGTTCAGGAATATTTCGTACAGCTGCCAAGGGAGGCCTTTTCAAGCAGAAACGCAGAGATTGCCTTCAGAATGGGCACGAATGCTGAGACGCAAGAGGCACAACCTCTGGGGTCGCAACCAGGTAAGATATCAGGAGACAGAGCAAGTGAGGGAGCAGTATGAGACTCACTTCCTGCTGCAGAACACCAGGTGGGAGCAGGTCTCACAGCGAGCCTACTACGCAATGGGAGAATCGAAGGCTGACCAAGCTCGCACTGCTGAGAGGAATGAGAACCTGATTCGTGAGATGAACCAACTGCAAAGCAGGAATGTTGAGCTCAAAAGCAATTTTTATCACTTTTATATTGGTATTTTACTGTCATTATTCTATATCATTTATCAGTACATATATTAATCATACACACCAGATTAATGGTCATATATTATATTGTTTGTTACCTATACTGTCACTCACACACTGGAACACTGCATGAGTCAGGTGAGTGGAAAGGACTGGGCTAGTAGACTAGTAGAGCTGCACTCATTCATAGCTAGAGTCTCACTTTTGACACTGTGTTGCAATATGAAGGCCATGTTGCTGGGAGCTGTGTGCCTGAAGTGGGGGTTGAAGTGTCACCTGAGTTGACTTAATAGTGCAAGGGAGTAAAAGATAAGACCGCCCTAACAGTGTTACTAGTAGGGTGAATTTGGGAACAGCCGGGCAGGGGAGTGCCTCTGTGGGAGTTATTTTCACATGGGAAAATTTTTTGTTTTGACACCTTCAGAGAACTGTGTTATGAGGTCTCTGCAAAAGGATCGAACTAGTAGGGTTCAAGTGGTTTGGAAGCTCCATTCTATGTCCACTGGCCCTGATAACAGCAGGGGGAGGTGTGACTATGGGGCATAAAAGGCAGGGGAAAGTTGCAGCGCAGGGCTTCTTTCTTTTTTGCTCAGAGCACACGTTTTGCTCTTCCTCACCTTGATCCGGCTCTAAGGCACACACTCCCGGGGGGGCTTTTTGCTTTCTTGTACTTTGTTTAACTCTGTGCTTCAATAAATCCTGGCAATGAAACCTGCTCATCTCCAGTGAGTTTTTGTAAAGTGTGAAGTTACTATCAAAGTGCACTTGTTTCCATTGGTCTCACCTCCGCCTGGTAAGAGGGGCAGAGAGAGAGAGCCGAGCCACGACCTGACAAAGGTCTTCCCCATCTCACACATCCGCTTCTGGGTGCCGCAGATCATCTTCATGTACACGCCAACTCTCATCTACCTGGGCCACGTGCTGCACATCGTCCACATGGAGGAAAAGCAGAAAGAAAAGGAGGAGGAGATGTGCAATGCAAAACAGGTTCCAAGAGGAGAAAGAACTCCTTAATAGAAATGCTGGCGATGCTGGAGGAGGAGGCAGCAAAAATGAGAAGCTGCCAATCAGGGATGAACCTGGCAAAATCCATATCAGAGGCGCATTGCTACGTACCTGTGTGTTCAACATTATTTTCAAGACCCTGTTTGAAGTGGGATTAATTTTGGGCCAGTATTTTCTCTATGGCTTCCAGCTGAGGTCCCTGTACAAGTGTGCACATTGGCCCTGCCCACCATTGACTGCTTCATATCGAGGCCCACTGAAAAGACTATTTTTATTATATTTATGCTTTTGGTGGCTTGCATGTCTCTTTTGCTAAATTTGTTAGAGATCTTTCACCTTGGATAGAAGAAAGTTAAACAGGGCATGACCAATGAGTTTGCCCCTGACCATGAGTTGCTGCATCGCGTCAACATTGCAGAGCCTGACTATTTGGCCTCGACCTCCAGAACTGCCCCATCCAGCCTCAGCTACCCTCTGAACTACAGGCAGTGGGGCATTCCTGCTGTCCATGGGGCCAGCCGCCGTGTCCTCAGCCGCAGAGTTTATGGTGGACAACCTCCAGCAAGAAGCGTCCCTCCAGTCCTCCCCCTCTTCCCTCTGCTACATCAGCATCAGCAACAACCACAGGCTGGCCACTCAGCAGAACTGGGCCTACCTGGCCACCAAGCAGCAGACTCGGGAGATGAAGGCCACCTCCCCTTCCCCATCCTCTTCTTCTGCCACCAACAATGACAAGGAGCAGCAGCAGAGCATCAGTGCTGCTCTGCTCCTTCCCACCAGCAACACCAACAGTAACACCAACATTACCAACACAACTGCCAATGCTGCCTCCAGTGGCAGCAGCCCTGGCAATGCCTCCAACGCTGGCAGCTGGGATGGGGGAAAGAGCGAGCAGGAGGAAGGGCACGTCACCACCACCACTGTGAAAATGCATGAGCGTCCAGTAATGTCAGTCGGGTCAGCAAGAGCAGGAACATCAGGGCCAGACTGAGCGATCTGGCTATCTAAATCCATTCAGCTCTTTCATGTCCCTAACACCCCACTTTCCTCACCCCAAGCTCAAACACAATCACAAATGTGTAATAAGCAGGAAAAAAACAAATAAAACAAAGCAGAACACAGCAAAGAAACAGGAAAGCAGAAAGTCAGGAAAATGTTTAGGGCAAATGTGAAATGACTGAACCAGTAGCTGTCATTGATTTAGTGCAATCGGTGAGTTGCAGTATAGTTGAGGCAAGGTTTGGTTTTTCTTGATCAGTAGTCTATATTTATGCACAAAATATGTGACCGTGCACTTCTACAAAGTCAGGAGGCTCCAGTAACAGCAGTGGATGTAGTGAAGGACATGGTGATCTATTCATTTTACATAAAAAATCTAACCAACATGTTTGATTTCAGGAAGAGGATCCTATGGTGTTTCACTATTTTTTTGTTTTTTGTGGAGCCACAAGGACTAACTATTCCAAATGTAAGTGATCAATGAAGAGCAGTGGCTGAGTATTTTGGATTTTATCTGGAGGCAACTGAGACAGCTGAAGCACAGATCACCGAATGTGTAGCCCAGCAACTTGCTCACATATCTTGGTCCATATTTGTATCTGTTTTCATTGTCAGATTTGCCGCACAAACTCAAACTGTTCCACCACGTGTCAAGAGACCTGGAAGGTCTCAGCCTCGAGTGCTTCTGTTTGTTGTGTTCATCTTGATTCGTAGAGACCTTTAGAAAACCAAACCTTTATTCTGAATTTATCGTTAGCTGCAGTGCTCTGTTCCTGTTATGTCTCTGTGCTGTTTGGTTTGTCCACAGCCCAGGCACTCGCTTTCAAAAAAGCTTTTTAAGTTTACATCAGCAGTAATCTGCTGTATTTCCTGTGAGTCCAACACTGAGGCAGTGTTCACACAGCAGCTCTGTGTGAAAAGTTCACAATCTGCATTGGAAATATTGCACTTGTAGAGCATAACAACACAGCTGATTACTAATATGTCTGTAGGAGCGGTACTTTCCCATGAGTTATTGTGGAGGTTAATATGAGCAGTGCAAGAAGCGTTGTCTTCCCATTTTTCAGGGTGGTGCGGGGTTACAGTATAGTTTGAGAGTATTCTTGCCCATATGAGTATGATATTCTATACTGCAACTTACTTAATTTGCTTAAATGACATTCAGTGCTAACAGGGACACGAAGAAGAGATTATATAGAATACAAAGATTAATGCTGCCCTTCCAAATCCATGTTTCTCATTCAAAATGTTTTATGTAGATGGTTATGGTTAATGGTTATTTGGTTCTTTTCACGAACCTTCATTTCAAGAATCCATAAAAGCCTTAAAGATAGAAAAGAATAAAGAGAATAAAGAGACAATAAAAGAATACAGAGAAACAAAGAAATGAAGAATAAAGAGAAAAAGAGTTTTTGTAATAAAAAATAAAATCCTTATAAAAAAAGAGAAAATATAAATGCTGGTACCTTGTTAACATTGTTTTTTGTTGCAGTTTGTAGTGACAACGGACTGACAAAATGACTGACGACACTGGGTGTAGAAAAGGGGCTCCGATTAAAAAGAGGGTGAAACTTCAAACTAACTGGTAATGTAAAATTATTGTTGTGTAAACTCCCAAGCACAGATATGAAGCTGAAAGCTAAGTTTAAAGGAGAAACCTCTCCATCTTAATGAGGTCAAAGTTCATGTTTGGCTCAGATACTTTGTTTGATTTACCCACCTGACAACAGAAGGTCAGAAAATTCATTAAGCACTCCCAAAATTAGGGAAAGAAAAAGTCTATAACAATGATGTAAATGAGAGAAACTGATGGATGCTTGAAGGTGTGTCTGCGTGTGTGTGTGTGTGGTTGTGTATAAGGAGGCCTCCATGTGTGAGTGTGACTCTGAGTACTGTGTGAGCGCATGTTTTCATGTGTGTGGGTCAGAGAAATAGGAAATAAGGACAAAATATTTTGAGATGAATTACTTTGCAGCAGTATGATGTTTGTTGTTTAAATAGGTATAGGCCAGGAAGGGTGTGTGTGGAGGGTGCCTCCCCCCAGCTCTGTGGAGGAGCTCCAGGGGAGAGCTGAGAGGGTTTTTAGCCGGGCTAGAGTGCCTCTTCCCTGGAAGTCAATGTGTGGCACGTTCTTCAGCGACCCTCCCTAAATAACGGGCCCTCGTGTCCCTTTGAAAAACTAACTTTTCTGTGGGAGAAAATGACTGTGTTTCAAGGGGAGACGAGTCATTCTTCAGGGAGGGTCCCTGAAGAAACGCATTTGCGACTCATCTATGGCGGGCTCGTTTTCTGCTGGGTGGGCCAAAACACCACCTCCGACATTATCGAGAGAGGTCGTTTCTCGACTGAACTCGATAGTGAGCGGACTCCTGTGGCCGATTTCGAGTGCGTTTGCGGTGGGGGGAGTAGTGTGGAGAGTTCCCCGTCCACCTCCAGCTCTCTTCTTCCAGCCTCCACCTCACACAGACAAGACAGACTGAGAGAGACAGTCTCACACACACAAAAGCACAGAGAAGCGCTCACGGGCCTGGCTCCAGACCTCGCTTTGTTCTGCGCTCGCCCCCGTTGGCAGCGCATCACTGATCGACTGGCAAACGTGGCCCGCCATCGGAGGGCAGCCGCCGGAGCTAGGCCTTCGTGCCTCAGGCTCTCGGGCGGTGGGCTCCTCCGGCCTGCGGGCTCGCCTCCGGCCCCATCCTCCTCTCCTTCCCCTCAGCCCGGTGGGAATAACGCGGCGTGCTTCCTCCGCCCGCCGCTGCCGCCGCCGCGTTTAACCCGCCGCGAGGGACGATGAGGTGGTGCGATTCCTCGGCAGCGAGACCGAGACGCCCCGTCAGACCCAGCCGTCCTACGATGGGCCCCCCCATCCCCGGTGGAGGCTCGGCTCCTCGCCGCGGCCTCCCGCACGCAGCCGACGGGGGCGGTCCCAGACTACGCCTTTTCTCAAAACCTCCGCGCTGTAGCAGCAGCAGCAGCAGCAGCAGCAGCAGCAGCAGCAGATGCCTCGCCCAGTGCTGGGGGTTTTGGCGGCCACCTCCTGCCTGTCCCTCCTCCGCGGAGCGGCACGGCAGGCAGGCTGGCCGGCACGCCTCTGGCACGGGCTCCGCAGCCACGTGCGCGCTGCTCCTCCACCTCCTTCCTCCTCCCCCTCCTTCCTCGTCCCCCTCCGTCCCCTGCCTCCCTTCGGGGAGGCAGAGCGGAGCGGTGTGGCGGGGGCGGTGCTGGCGGGATAGCGAGGGAGCCGCGTGGGGCGGGCGGCGAGCTGTCGGGGCTACCTGGTTGATCCTGCCAGTAGCATATGCTTGTCTCAAAGATTAAGCCATGCAGGTCTAAGTACACGCGGCCGGTACAGTGAAACTGCGAATGGCTCATTAAATCAGTTATGGTTCCTTTGATCGCTCATCCGTTACTTGGATAACTGTGGCAATTCTAGAGCTAATACATGCAAACGAGCGCTGACCCCTGGCTCCCCACAAGGGTGCTGGGGGTATGCGTGCAT
>JAMQGT020002837.1:0-41512 GCA_024447675.2 Pterophyllum scalare | reverse complement strand
ATGTTATCATCTTCTTGGTTCCATTACGTATTGCTTTAACACAGCTTCACTGGCCATCTACTATGAAGCCTTTCCAGAAATCACCATTTTGTCCAATCTCATCTTTCGTCTCCTCTCCGGATTGTATCTGAAACACAGATTTGAAATATTGGCAAGCGCAGGCGTTCACGCTTTTCCTCGACTGCACGTTTGTCCTCGGTTGCCCTCGAGCTCCTAATTATCTTCAGCAGATTTTTACAAATTTCTCGGCAAACCAAACTTTCCCTTTTTTCTTTTCCTCACAAACCCATACACCACGCTCTTCTTCAGCTTGCGACATTTGGATCTCATACATTTTTCATAATCACATTCTCAGAGAAGTCCCATTCCACCACGGCTTGAGGTAAATAGCTGAGGTTGTATGCGCGATACACTGATCTGAGCATATTTTCTGCTGTTTGAAGCTGAAAAGCTCAGTCTCCAAGAGCCTGCTGCTCTCGCTTCAGGTGGTGACTCAAACTGCGCCAAGCAGACGACTGCGCGAGGTCTCGTCGTTCCGACAGATTTTGTTCCACCTACAGAAGACCCGAGGTGCGACTGCACCGCATTCCCGAGGTTTACAATCTCAGATGGTGTCTCACCTACTGTGGGATGTCCATATGGCCTTCAGGGAGGCTTAGGCCTTCAGTGGAGATCTTTGGAATTTATTGGCAAGTATCGAGCAAAGTTTTGTCTTTGTTTAAACTTTGTTTTTTGCTAAAAAAAAAATAAAAAAATAAATAAAATTAGGGAATTTTTGTTATATGGTTTAGAATGAATGCTTAGAGTAGAAACAGAAGCCTACAAGTGACTACGCAGCCTAACATAACCCGATCGCCTTAAATTAAATGTCATCTCAAGACACAGATAACCTCTCTTGCCCGCGTATGTACTGAAATGCTCCCCTCCCATCTATCATACTGATGGTTTGGAGTAACTCTAGCTCTCCGAGCCTCAACCACCTGCTGCCACGAGCGAGCCACATGATGGCTCTTTAATTAAAATGTCCCCTCTCGCTGCTCGTGAACTTGACCAGGTTAAGGCAGGCAAGAAGATACAATCTGAGCGTGTGCGTGTGCAGAAGAGAGTGCGCGAATGAACAAGAGTATGAGCACCAGCAATCCGGATGAGACAGTCTGAGACAGCACTGACCTCCAAACTGCACCCGCTATTAATTCGGACTACAGTTTTTCCTCTGAGGGGCAGCCAATCGGAAGACTTAGTTTAACTGGCGAAGAGACTGAAATCGAGCTAAGAGGCTGCACCGAGGCCCCGTGATGAGCCAAATAGGGAACTTTTTGAACCCCGGCTCGTGAAAAGCTGCACCAGTATAATCCAAAAATAAAAATATGAAGCAGTCAAGAATACTTTCAACCAGTATGACACCGGCTCTTAGGCTTCCCCACGCCCGCAAATGCCCCTTTAACACCTATTTGGGGTCAGCGGGTTCACAAAATGTTGCACACAACTGCTGAGTGTAGTTTTTATTCTTAGCCTGTGGCACTGCCTGTTGTGTTATCGCTGCGGCTTCCGTGCTGGCAATCCTCAGCACTCATGAAGCTGCATATGAACTGTAACACAGAGAAGGTGTGTGTGTGTGTGTGTGTGTGTTTACGCACTTTGCACAATTTGGCTGTGCTGCACGTAGGTGTAAAGCCGTTCCCAGTTTAGTTAAAAGCAACAAGGTTTCGTGCATCTTGTCCGGATGGCTAAAACCGTGGACGCCTGACCATGCCTATGTTTAGCAATCTCCAAGGTGGCTGAAAACAAAATGATCTCTGCGCCATTTTTGGATATGTTTTTTTTCCTTTGTTTCTGACACTGCACATTCCTGCTAGATAACAGGTTTTAACTGGTTGTTATTATGCAGTATTGTGTTACAAATTCTTCAGCCCGTGTTCAGGAACTGCTGCTCTCTTTGCAGGGCGAAGTATTTCATTCCAAAACACGTACAACACAGCCATGCTGCAAATAAAACACAGCTCAATATCCTTCGCTCAACATTTCAAATCCGCGTGAGATTACATAATTGGACGTGCTGTTATTTCTTATGTCTCGCTTTGGGTGAATTTTATCACCTGATGTTCCGTAGTGAGTTTCAGTTTTAATAACGTGGTTGCACTTTTTCAATTTGGCAGGAAACTATTAAAAATCTTGAGTTGTGTTTCTCTCATATTTTTCCCAATAGTTCCTTCGGGATCAGAGCAATACAGGAGGGCGGCTTTGTACATGAAGTGTGTCAGTTACTGTCACACTCTGACTCACAGGAATGAACAGCAGTAAAATATTTACTAAGACGCAGGAGACGGTGCACAAGGGTGTCCAATATTTGATTGTAAACTTTAAACGAAAAGGCCTACGTAGCCGCTGTGACATCACCCATTGTGATCGACAGAACGGTGACGATGCCCCACTGTGAACACTAAAGCTCAGTTTTTTTCCATTAGTATCTACTCAGCGCGGGTCGGCACGACTCGCCACCGTTTTGTTTTGTTTCCATTGCGATTGAGTACCCCCTCAATGTGGGTGGAGTCAATATAGCAGTAGTCTCTTGATGTAAATTGTATGCGACTCAAAACACAACACAGCAATGGATGAGATGGAGGCAAGCTAACATAGCTAACTCCAGTTTACTATCGTCATCATGCTTAAGTCTCCCGTGCAATGTTTTAATGGATGAAGGTTATCATTGTTAAGTATTAAAATATATATGCTGTGTGTGTTTCAGATGGCTCTCTTGTTGCAAAACTACCGCTGCAATCCGTCAGTCTGGGCATTCAACCGAGCCTCCCAGTGGTTCGCGAGTTTGAGTCGCTCTCATGACTCAGGTAGTGACGATGCTCCCTGGCCAATCAGTGTCATGCTGTTCTTTGATGTCACATTTTCGGATTGCTTGGAACCCCGGCTGAGTGGGTACTAAAAAAGTACCTGGTACCAGGACCTAATGAAAATGCCTACAAACCGTGCCAAGTCATGCCAAGCCACGCTGAGTTGGTACTAATGGAAACTAATGGGTTTGCGAGATCTGTTCTAATTTGAACTTTAGCATTAAAGACCCTTCTTGCAACAGAACACTGAGCCTTTAAAGAGGTCCAGTGCACTGTGGTGTCCTTTGACTTTAACTCTAGCTAAGTTCAAGGCAGTTTGGGGAGATTTGGTACGTGCTTAAACACTCTCATTTATGTGGGCTCAAGAAAGAGTTGCCCCATCAGAGCTAGATCCTATTATTAAAATGATATACACTCACTTGCCTCTTCATTAGGTAGAAATGTTGACCTGCTCGTTAACACAAATATCTAATGGGCTAATTAAATGGTGGCACACTGTGGGCCCCTTAGTCTAAACCATCATTTAAATGCCACAGTCTGAGTATTGTTGCTGACCATATTCATCTCTTTATGGCCGCAGTGAACCCACCTCCTGATTGCTGCTTTCGGCGGGATAATGTGCCATGT
Source organism: Pterophyllum scalare (assembly GCA_024447675.2). Lineage (NCBI taxonomy): Eukaryota > Metazoa > Chordata > Actinopteri > Cichliformes > Cichlidae > Pterophyllum > Pterophyllum scalare. The sequence continues at coordinate 38,039 of JAMQGT020002837.1, read as the reverse complement.
CACAAAGCTCAGATCATCTCAAGCTGGTACTCCAATGAAACTCAAACTCGAATGAACCCCACAGTCAGCAGATCTGTGCAGCAACAAATCTGTACAACATCTGTACATGATCTTAGGGAAAACAAGAGCGCCGCGTAGCAGGACAAAATACGCCCATCGCTCTGTAACACTGTTCGTTGCCGCATGAAACACAAAGATTTAATAATTGTGACCTTGGCTTTTGACTTTGACCTCTAGGAGTTGATCTCTGCATAATGTCTTGATATGGAGAAAAATCATGCAAGGGCTGGACAACATGAAAATGAACCTGATCTTTGACCTTGACCCCAGTGACCCCCATATACAATCCCAACCTTGCTTTGGTCATAAGCCATCTATCCATGAAGTTTAGCAAGTGTAGCCTGAACAAGTTATTGAGCGAACACGTCACCTGGATACCCACCCGCCCTCCGTGGACGATCACATAATACATCCCATCTTTCAATGGCGCATAACAAAAAGGGGGCCCAACGCAGTGCTGTAAAGGTGCACCTTTTGCGCTGTGAGTGTATTTTCTCCTGCGGAGTTGCACCTGCAACTTTAGCTAAAAAATGTAGAATTGAAAACAATCGACTAAGGTACAACGCTGGAGCACAGTACAGATATCCACTGTCACACGTACGAGCTCTGCCTGCAGAAAGGCACGCTTTTATCTGACTGTGTGATTGTTGTTTGGAGTTGTTTTATGTGTTTAAGACAAAGAACACACAGATCCCTCTATCACAACATTATCTCAGCAGCATGTAACCTGATCTACCGCATCTCTGACACTGTCTTCCTGCTGCCACCTAAAAATCACACCCCTCCCATAATCATACCGCCTTAGATGCCAGTTGCAGTTGCAGTAGCGGCAGCGCTGAGGGGACCACACAGGGAGAACGGTACAGAGAAGAGTGATAGGGGAAACAGCGGGGCCATAATGACTCTGCCCTTCCTGGCTAGTGGATATGATGAGTCATCAGTGTGTGGTTCAGAGGGAGCATACCGCGTGTTCGTGTTTGTGTGTAAGTCCGTAGGCTGATGTCGATTCTTCTCAGGTTAGCAGACGGCACTCGGTGAGAGCACTAAACCTGTAATAGCATGTAGAAGAAAAGTTCACGCCACGGAGTTCAGGCTGTGTGGAACATGTTGCCTCCTTCACAAAATCCCACTTGATTTCCAGCTCATCAACTCTTGTTGATACAGCATCAGAAAGGAGCCAACTCCGCTGTCACCCCACGTTTAGCCCTTTAAGACGGAGCTCCCCAGTGGCCTGTAGTCATTAATCCATAGCGTCAGAGGTCTGCACGAAGATGGGATTATTCTAACTGTGCGTGCATGCAAACTGCATAATCTGACTTTTGAAAATATTTCTGTGCATACATGCCCTTTGGGTGTTCGTGTTTACTCAGTTGTAATTGGAGCGCAGGTAGGCACAGAGTGTGTCATTTTGTCCTAATCTCCTCCTGGGCAATTCATCCAAAAACAGCCCCGCATAGACCCTGCTTGACCCCGGCAACTCGGGTGCAATTACAAAGGAATACAACACACGCACGCACACACGGGCAATCACAGACTACCCAACCTGTCCAAATTCATCCTGTGCTGGACAGATACCAGGACCTCCGTGGGCGTGCGTTTCCAGAGGAGATGTGACCTTAATTGCTTAAGTCTTAAATTATCTTTAATTGTGCTTACCGTGTTGCCTTATAGTAATGGGAAGGGGGTGGCTGGGTTCATGTCGGGCTATAGTTACAGCAGGAAACAGGGCAGTGACGTGCTATGTAGTCCGAGTGCAGCTGAATCCACACACACACACAAACACACAGAGGCTAGCAATACAACGGCAGAGATGTAATTAGCTTCCTATTGTGTTGTGGATAGCGTTCCTTTGTGAGCCCTTTATAATGACTAAGGTTTCTGAATGAGTTACCCAGAGTTGTTCTTTTGTTCCTCATCAGAGTCGCAGTAATGATCAAGCAAAATGTGCCTAAAGTAATAACAGTTAATGACTTATACTGCAGGCCGGAACATTTGAAGCCTTTGTGAACATTTGAATCTAATAAGTTATTGGACCTCCTCTCACTGGATCCTTCCTCCCCACATGCCTGTTTTATTTCATCGATATTTCAGAGAAGTTTCATCTCAGATGGGTTAAGGTCAGGATTGACTTCACCATTACAAAACATCGAACATCTGCTTTTTAACCATTCACTTGTGCGCTTTGTGTCACTGCCTTGTTGCATCACCCAGCCTCTCATCGGATTCAGCACATGGACCACAGGCCTGACATTCCCATGAACTGATGCTTTTTTTAATTCAGCATTCCCTCAATGATCAACAGGCATCTTACCCAGGACCCGAGGTAGCTCCCTTCATCGTGCTTCGCAGTTGTGATGCGCCTTCTGTGTTTCGTGTCTGTCTGTGTGTGTAGTGTCGTACACTTTTTGCCAGAAAGTTTAACCTCTGACTCATTTTATAGGGCAGAGGTTTGTGTATGTGTACGTCTTAAGACTGTGCTTGTGTGTGACATCAAGGGGCACAGAGTAAGGTTCAGTCTGCTCACAGTATTAAATTCCACAACCCTAATTCCAAAAATATTGGAATTCTGTGTAAATAAAAACAGAATGCAATGATTTGCAAATCTCATAAACACATATTTTATTGACAGAACCCAGAAAACACATCAAATTTTACGATTTTGTGAAAAATATTGGCATTTTTTGGGTTTGGTGTCAGCAACAGGTCTCAAAAAGGTTGGGACAGGGACAAGTTTCCCACTGTGTAGCATCTCTTCTTCTTTTAACAGCAGTCTGTAAACATCTGTGAACTGGGTATGTTGCCAGACCTTTGGGAGAGGAACGTTGTCCGATTCTTGTCTGATAGAGGATTCCAGCTGCCTGACAGTCCCGGGCCTGCTTTGTCATATTACTTATTTTATAATGCACCAAAAATGTTTTTGATTGGTAAAAGGTCTGGACTGCAGGCAGGCCAGTTCAGCAGCCGGACTTTTCCACTGTGAAGCCGTGCTGTTGCCATAGCTGCAGTATACGGTTTAGCATTGTCTTGCTGAAGTATGCAGACTTTTGAACTGAGTGTTGATAACAAGCCAGGTGGTCCCTCTCCTCTATAATCCACAGGATGATTTGTCCATCTTTTCCCGAAAAAATTTCAAATTCGGATTCATCCGACCACAGAACAGTTTTCCACTTTGCCTCAGTCTAGTTTAAACGACCTTAGAGGACACAGCAGCGTTTCTGGATCACGCTCACACATGGCTTCTTTTCTGCATGACAGAGCTTTAACCTGCGTTGGTGTTTTCTGTTTCCTTCTTGCACGAGGCTGCACAGCATTTCAACCTTTTCGGAGTTGAAGTTGTATTGAACTCTGCCTCAACGCATAAACCTGAACCTCTTCAAGGATTTGGGAAGAAGCCAAGCCTGTATGTTTGAGGTTGTGTATTCATCCAAAATCTCTTGGTCCTCTGACTTCCACTAATCTTCAGATGATTAGTGGAAGTCAGAGCTGCTGCAGGGAGGAAGAGCTTCAAGTTGGAGGACAGCCAGAATCCTTTTCCCAATCGTCTTCTTAAACAAGGAAAGGATTTTTAGATTTCGCTCAAATGTCCTTTAATTGATCGATAACTATCTGTGTTGAGGTTTCTGTCTCAAATGCAGACTGTATGATCTACTGTAAGGCTCGAAAGTGGTCCGTGGGGTAAACTCACAATACAGTAATTGAAAATGTCATTCACTGAATAACCTTTGAAAGCGTTGACTATTTTTTTTAAGGCAGAATTAGTCTAACTAGTTGGATTAAAAGCAGCGAGTGGAGCCAATTACTTGGAGTGCAGTGAAAGCAAAAGGAAGGACGCACATATTATGTGGTGTCACGTATTTACTCGTAATAGAAAGCATGCCCCTTAATTATTTGGCTGATCTCTCGGGATCATGAAAGTAGAGATTTTGAATAAATGTCATTAGTATTTAAATTGTTCATTTAAGGAACATTTTGACCGAAGTTTGCCAACTTGCCCTCCAAAAACCTGTCTTTTCTCTGCTCCTATTGAGACTCAACATAACAAATGGCATTATTTCTTCCTCCAAAGCAGCTCTTTGCAAAGTCAAATCTGCTTTGAATTAATTCCAAAACCAAAGCACAAGAGGGGAGTCAAGCCCTTGTCTGGATCGCAGAACTGCTATGACCCTCCGGTCAGCAAAGTGGAGCACCTAAACCGATATAGAGGGTGAATCTTAAATGGAAATGGATGGACGGCGTTGGGTGAGCTCATCACAGCTAGATCAGGAAAAAATAAGTTCTTCTTACCCACTGCATGTCACCCAGCTGGGTTTATTTTCAACAGCAGCTGTCCCTCAGCGTCACCACATGAGCGCAACACCCGCCTAAATCCCTCCGTCCTTCATCGCGTCTCCCTGTTTCTGAGGTCGGAGCGACGCAGGGCGACGACAGCAAGAGGTCAGCGCTGGACCGCCGTTAAACTGTCAGAGGTCAGAGGGCAGGAAAGCACCTGATGTCATTTGTGATATAAACATGCTTTCATCAGTGGCTCAGGCACACTGACTGGATGGGTGTGGGAGTATATCCGGTACAGGCTACAAACAACACCTTTTCTATATATTTCAAAAAATGAATTAGTGGTGGTTGTGTTGGAGGAAGATGCTGGTTTCCTCCAACAGAGTTGCCAGCTTTCTGTTTCCAAAAAGCGTCATCGGGTTGGACAAATCAAAAATGTAAGCATGTCCTCCCCTTATAACCACAGCGATCTCGTCTCCCGATGGCTGCTTCCAGCGGGAGAACGCGCCATGTCACAAAGTTCAAATCTGAAACTGGTTTCTTGAACTTAAGTGGCCTCCGCAGTCACCAGATCTCAATCCACAGAGCACCTTTGGGATGTGGTGGAGCATCATGATTGTGTAGCCAAACGAAGCCAAGAAAGTTGAGTCTGATTTCCACTAGAAATGTAAGTTAACCACTTGCAATTATTTCATACTCAATAAAAGAATTTACCAGATCTAATGTGTGATGGTATCCCTGAACTCCGAAGTGTGAAGCTGCAGCTTTTGGCCATTTCATTTTATAATCAACATTATAAACCCAACTTTGTTAAAGGAAAATCAAATCCTTCTTAAAATATTTAGAATATTTAAAAAGGTGTTTATATTGTAGGATTTGTTTTATTTGGAGGTGGTGGAAACTTTCCAGCAGCACCAGTTACAACCACAACACACACCAGGAGGCCATGAGTCAATCACAGTGAAAACCAGCTCCAGAGAATATTTGCTGAAATAGTTTATATTGACAAACATAAACTATATGGGTGGGAGAGGCACTTAATGCAAAATATAGCACGTTGCCAGGAACATTTCTGTGGTTTTCCAAACTCTGCGTATGTATATCTGTGTGTGTGTGTGTGTGTGTGTATGCGTGTGTATGCATGTTGACACACTTGTAAATGGATATTTCACAGGTTTGGCGCAGGTCCTTTCCTTATGTGTGGTCCTTTTGTAAATATTTGAGCGTTGGAAAACATGCATGCACGATATGCGAGATACACACAAAAACAGCATCCGTGCACACGGCGCGCAAATGCAGCTCATTAACTTGGTCTCTTCATCTTTCTCGCTATAGTTAATCGACATACCTTCAGGAGCATGAAATCTTGGGCACTGAATGATATGCAGCGCAGTAGTTGAAACAAACGAAGCCCAAAAAAAAAAAAAAAAACCCCCACTGTGTTTAATTTATGGGGTGGTGTGCTTTTGGTCACTTTTTTTTTTTCTGCCACCCTTTCTTCTTTCCATCGTTTTGCTCGAGGCTGTTTTTTTTTGTTTAATTGTTCACAAAAACCTTTCTTACACAACGCTGCTGGTTTCTCTTCGGTTCGGTTCGTGAGCGGCTGCTTGTCTCTCTGTTTGTCTTCAAAGGTTTCTGTTCTTAAAGTCTTCTCCTGAATGCTGACAAGGACACATACGTGTCTACCGCCTGGTGGTTTGCTATCTTCTGGATTTCCTGTACACTGGCGAATTTGGGAACAAGCCCAACTGGTGACACCTAAAGCTATCTATAATTGATATGTCTCTGATAGGTGTTTCTTCACTTGCACGATTACCTCTGTACTCCTCAGTTTGCCAGCCAAGCCACGAAGTCTTCATGTGTCCACCCCCAGCCAACGGACCGGTGACATGCTGGGATCCATCCATGCTTTATAGGATCAGGTCTGGGCTCACATAATATTGTATTTATTATTGTGGGTCCTGGAGTAATGATAATGATCTCCTTCTCGATGCAACAAAACTGTCCGGCCTCCATCCCCTCAGCCCCAACCAGTTGCAGCAGATGACTGCCCCTCGCTGAGCCTGGTTCTGCCGGGCATTTCTTCCTGTTAAAAGGGAGTTTTTCCTTCCCACTGTCGCCAAGTGCTTACAAACAGAGGAAGTGTTTGATTGTTGGGGTTTTCTCTATTTTATTGTAGGGTCCTTGCCTTAGACTATAAAGCGCCTTGAGGCGATTGTTTCTTGTAATTTTGGCGCTATATAAAAAAAATGAAACTGACTTGTAAGCTGAAATAACAGTGATCAATCAGACTGTTTCAGTCAGCAAGAGATGGACAACAATATATGGATATATTTTAGCAACTTAAGTGTGACAGGGCTCTTCCCTCCTAACATGTCTGTGTCTCCTGGTTTGGTTCAGGTCTGCTACTCATTTTTTTTTTTGTTCTGCATGGGCCCATGTATTAGTGCCTAAAACCTGGAGGGAACCCTGCAGGGTTACTGTTCTTGAATTTTAACCAAGACCCATTTCCCAGCATACTTTGCGACTGACAAGGGGCTACATGAGCGTGCAGTTTCCCTCGTTTTCTCAGTCTGATCCACCCCTCATCGATCTCATACCCAGGCCTGAGCCCTCACAACAGTGTCCGTCTGTTGTTCGGCTCCCATCGGGTACATTCTCCCGTAAATCTGGCCCTACCAGTTGCAGATTTGACGATGATACAATGTAATTGTTTGTCCTTTGTTTGTGTGTTTCTCAGGTGTTTGACTGTCAATAGTTAATATTAGATATATTAGATTTTAGACCACTATGTTGTGCTTGCGGCTTATAATTAAATCCTCCAACCAACTTTTTAGCAACACTTAATCGTCACTCTTGCTTCATTTTTATTGCACAAATTATTTATATTTGATCTTTGTGTGAAAATCCCAACAACTGGCAGCAGAGTGGTTGTTTAAATTTCTTAATATTACTGATACACTTTGCAAATTGCTTTGTAGTGCCGTTGACCAGAGTGATGGCGTTCATTACACTTTGAGCGTGTCTTTGTGTGATATCATATATATTTAACTCCACATTTTCCATTGGGGAGTAAACCATTTTTTTCCAGTTCATTTAAATTTATAAGAATCAACTGAATGGAAATCTTTTTTCTTTCTTTTTTTTTTCACCTCCTCTTTTTTGGTAGGGGTGGGGGTGGGGGGGGAGTTTTATGGCTAGAAAAACAGAATTTGTGGTTTCGACGGTTGAGGTTTGATGCAAACAGCTTTGGAACCTTTTATGCAACCTGGCGTCCAGGAGACTAAAGAAAATATTTAGCTTTCCACCCTTTTGAGCCTTTTAGCCTCTGCTAGGGGAAAAGGAGAGAGGGGCTGAAAAAAAAAGAGGAAAAAAAAAAACTCTCCCCAAGGTCAGATGTCCTGAGTGGGATGGCTGCCAGATCTGCTCCATAACCACTTTACTCACACAGTTACACACACACAGCAGTGGGATGACAGGACATACTGCAGATGCACACAAAAAAAAGTGTGTGTGGGCATGCCTCTGTTCAGTATTTGTTTGTTTGTATCATGCATGAAATGGTTAAAAGCACTTATATGTGTGCAAGACACACCTCAGAGCCCCTGTTAGGGGTTACTTTAATGCACCAGCAGAAAGATTATCAGATAACCGAAATGCAGAAAGTCTGTTAAAATAGTGTGTGCGTGTGTGTGTGTCTCTCTGTGTGTGTCAGAGAAACAGAAAGAGGGCAAACAAATGTGTTTCCTCATCACAATCGTGCCTTTGTGTGCATGTGAACATGCTACACTTCCACTGCGCTCTACGCTCACTGAGAAGTATAATCTGTGATTAGCCATGATGTCATACGCACCCGCATGCGTGCATACGTATACATACAGTAAGTGAACACACACTCCTGTGTGCGTCCTGTGTGCAATTAGGGTGCAGTGTGGGGCAGCCTAATGTAAAGTCCATTACTCGAGATCAGAGCCTGATTACGTCCAGAGGTCATTTTTACACGTGGCTCCCGCGGGATGACGGGCCAGGGCGGAGGATAAGACACAAGTGCGCTGGTGGTGCTGTGTCGCTCAGCTGGTGAAACAGGAAGCAAACTGCTCGTGGCTAATGCACTCCTTGCTGAATTTGAGGATGAGACGGGTTTAGAAAAATTACCAAAAATCTGAGTTTGTTGGGATGAAAAGTGAAGCACGAATGGAAACGTCACTGAGCTGATGTCGGCGAAGGGCGGGGGTAGTGGCCGCACTGTGACTGAAAGCAGACCTGTATTTATTTATTCATTAGTCATAGAAGTATTTCTCATTTTCCTCATGTCGTCTGTCTTTTCCACGTGTGTCTTTCTTATTGTTCTTTTCGGTTTACTTCCTGTAATAATTTGAGGGTTATTTTCCTCGCCTGTTTTTGCTTCATAGCTTTGTTCTTTTTCCACACTTATTGGATGCGCCACCCTCATTAGTTTCACCTGTGACCAATTAGTGCTGTGGCGTTAGAATCTTCCTCCTCTTCTTGCTGCACAGAGCGGGTGAGGAAGGCTGGTTAGAACCGTGAAGCTAAGGCCCCACACACAGGCCTAGAGAGCAGTCGGCGACACCCCAGGAACTAATGTGTATTCCTCGACTGGCTGACAGGCAACACTGGGACCTAAGGACAGAATTTCTCTCCACCGCATGCATTGAAGAGGTGGCTGGAAAATGCTGCAGTGCAGTGGGTGCTGCACCTCCTTGTGATTTCTTTGGTTGCTAACGGATTGCAGCAGTTGCCTGTAGTTTGCACAGAAGATGCCAACTTGTTTGCAAACACTTGCCACTGTTTGCTCAGAAGGAAAAGAAAATGCACCTATGTTTGTACAGTTATAGTTTTTTTGTTGTTGTTTTGTTTTTAAGGAAGAATCTGTTTTTCTAAATTTCTAAAATTTCTAAATCTGTGACTCAAAACTTCTGGGAATTAATACCGCTGGAAGTTTACCGCAAGTGACAGCAAGTAGCTACCATTTATACCCGAGCCTAAGAGACTATTGAGGAGATCTTGTGAAAAAGGCAGATACCAACATAAACACTCACCAAAGAAAACAGAATACAAAGAATACATATTTACATATATACAAACTCTCGGAAATAATTCAGGAACACGTGCTCAAAAATAAATACACATTTCAGAAATATCTCAGTGTGCAATCCCCCAACTTGATACAATGGTTTAGCCATTAAGCAGCTGATTTGCCTTCTCTTACTCTTTTGCCTAAGACAACCAGGACGAGGTTAGTACTGCTGATACTGTGTATAAACTGAACACATTAATACACATTTTTTGTTAAAACACAGAGGGATAATTTAGGTTTTCAGCACAAATGACAATTGCAAGTCATGCACCTTTCAGAATGAAGTTTATTCCCCCTCTGCTCCCTCAATCACCTAAAACTAATGCTCCAAAAATATCCACTAAACTCACAAACTGTAAATGTGTATATATCCTGGATATTTAGCTTGATATTTATATCACTGTGGCTACTTAGAGCCAGGCAATAACTTATTCAGTCTAACAACCGCAAAGTGAATTCCAACAATTTTTTTTTTTATTTTTTTAAATGGGAGAAGCACACTTTAACCATGCGATTGAGTGTTGAAATTGCATAGTTTGTCCACTGGAGGGCATTCAACCAGCTGATCTGAGCACAGTCGGGCAGAGTGTGGATATATATAGTAATTCAATTATGTTTGAACTGCACTGTCAAATTGTCTTCGTAAGGACTCATAAATAACTGCAGATAAGGAAATGGTAGAGGAATCTGTTTACGTTGTGTGTCTGACAGAAAAAAATATCTGCCAATATATCAGATTTTGAAATCACATAATATCGGTAATATCAGACCCATTATCTTCAGTCCCTTTACACAGATTACTGATATCGGACACTGTGGTTCATTGCACAAGCTTCTGTTCACTTTACCACATGGGCACCTCTATGTGGAGATGAGTGGCTTTTTTTTTTTTAATGATGAGGCGCACGAGTATCCCCGCTGTGGCCTGTGGTGATTTTTCGCCTGACACTCCATCCAGACACTCTGAAGTTGATCTTGCAGCAGGAACACGGTGTGAGTTTTCTCAGGCTGCCGCTGCTCCTGCTGATGGAGAGCTCTGTAAGATGACCCAGGAACCAGCTGTGGCTGCAAATAGATGAGGTGTGTGTGTGTGTGTGTGTGTGTGTGTGTGTGTGTGTGTGTTGATCCATGACTTCATAATTACCGGTCGTTCTCGGGGGAACATCAGTGTGCTGCTGGTGACCTAAGCAGTGACCTCATCAGTGACATCACGGCCTAACGGGCTCCGCTTTTGCTCAGAGGCAAAAAAAAGGAAACTCTGAGCACATGCGTGAGCGTGTGTGTGTGTCATAGCGCCTGTGTGTGGCCTTGTATTTACATATATATGCATACACATATATATATATATATATATATATATATATATGTAGGTGTGCATATGCATATTTAAACTCCTTGGGTCATGTGCTTAGACCCGTCAGTGTGCTTGTAATGTACAGAAAAGTGTGTTTGGTTTCCTGTCAGGCTTTGTTCATACAGCAGCAGTTTATAACATTTTTTTCGGGGGGGGGGGGTGACAGGAGCACAGTTTAAACAAAGCTTACAGAGGAAAGTTTAATCTGTAGCTGTAGCTGCAGTTGGCCGATAACCATGGAAAGATTATGAGACAATAGGCCCCTGAAGACAGACACAGACAACACCGTCCATCATTCCCGTCCTGAAAGTGACGACAGATCTCAAGTGTCCTTGCAGTCGTTTCACGTCTCTGTGGAGAGTGGAGATGGTTCAAAGTCAGAGCTGCTATGACCGCATTTAGAGCAATTCTAACACACCACAAAAAGCTAGAGACTAGAAAAAAGACTCCAGGTCTATTTTGATATGTCTTATGTGCATGGTTACAGTGAGTTTGCAGCAGTATTTCACACACATGTGGCACAAGAAGAGAAATGATGAGACAGAATAGCACTCAAGGCGAAGACGGTAGCAGGTTTTATTAGATCAGAAGTGTTTTTTTATATGTCCCACTGAGGATTAAAGGCCTTCCTCTCTCCCTGTTCATTTAGATATTGGCTTCAAAACAACCGAAGGATTTTCGACCCAGCCATTTGTCACATGTGGCCACTATCCTGCACTCATGCTCCTGCTCCTGTACTCTGTATGCGGTAAAAAGTATCTGCCCCCTTCCTGATTGTTTCGTTGTCCCACCCTTGGCCGCAAGAGCTGCAATCAGGCATTTGTGACAACTGGCGATCTTTTCACATCGCTGTGCAGGAATTCTGGCCCACTCTTCTTAGCAAAATTAATTAATTAAAATTAAAAATTAATTAAAAGGGATTAATCACAGTTAATTCACTATTTAAGAAGAAGGGGCAGTTACTTTCACACAGGAAGGCCAAAGAAAGAAATGACTAGCTGGCCTACGACGTCTAAGTTAGCGAATGTGTCTCAAAGGCCTGCTTTTACCCGTAACCCTTTTTACACACAAAAAACCCCTAAAAGATTTGGTAGAACTATAAATAATAATTTTAGAGTAAAAAAAAAAAAAAAAAACTGTTAAGATTTGTCTCTGTAAGTGAAGATAAACTGATGTTTCACTCTATACAACACAAATAAGAAGTCACATTTACTCATATACGTATTGCGGGACCCATATTGAAGTGCCTCTGCATTATTTGTGCATCCTATTCAGTCTTCAGCATTTGCACAGATTGCATGATTCACCGTGTAAAGAAGCATCACTGCTGCTGATGTGGAGTAAAGCCTGTCTGGTGATGCACCCGAGGGGACAGCCCAGCGGGGGGAAACGTCACGCCTCTGATGTGTCCCCCTGCTCCCGTCGACCTCTCAGATCATCACGATGCCTGACCAGCAGCAGCCCTTTGAATCGGCTGCGACTGGTGGAACTGCCGGAGGGTGGGATCATACGGTCGAGGTCACAGGTCGAGAGTCAGAGCTCCAGCGGTGACGAGCTGATTAAACGGTCCCTCAGTCTCTCTCTGATCCTGACCTCCCAGCTGGACATCGAGAGAAGTGTGAAAATGAGGAGGGGAGCTCGACGCTTGCTTAGAGTCAGTCACTGAAGCTGGAACACTCGCAGTGAAAGGCAGAACTTAAACACATACTTCAGACTGTTTCAGCAGAACGCTAGATTTACGCTCGACCTCGTTTATTAAGATCTACATAGAAATGTCCTGACCTTGTGCACAAGGTAAGTGGACGTGCAAAAATAGGGTTATGTCTTGGACTTTTCACAGTTTCACTACCACTCGGCCAGTAGTTTGCACATGTTTGCAGACAAGTCCTTCATGCAAACTACAGGCGACCACAACAAAATTGCTGACGACTGCAGCAACTGCAAGCAAGTTTTTAGTGCAGCACCCTATAGCAACCAATTTCACGGCAGCGACTGACACCAACCTCCAGTAACCACTCCCCAACCGGAATACACACGTTTCCCAGCGACCTTGCTAGCCAGTCTCAAGGCCAGAGCGAATAGGGATTCAGCAGTGTCACGCCGACTGCCAACAACCACTCATTAAACTGTCGGGGAGTATGCGTTTTTCCCTAGTGAGCAGTGGTTGCCAGATGGTCACCAACTGGTCTCTAGACCAAAAAAAAAACATCTAAAAAGATGTTTGGACTAGAGGTGACTGGATTCGGACTTCTGGTAAGAGACATGTAATGAACTGGAACTGTTTTTGTTGATCTGATGCGCAGTACAGATTCTTCAAGTCATAAACAGTGACAAAGCGTCTTTCATCATCCTTTTTCGTCTTGTTTCCATGTGGCCATTTGCACCCCCAGATCCCTGGTGAACGTAGCTCCTGACATTTGTTTACTGACTCATGACTTCTGTACTCCCGGTGCTGAACTTGCCTTTTCACATCGTTCAGTCTTTATCTGCTCTTTCTGTTTTCACCGCTTTGTTTTCTTTCTGCTTCCAGCTTCCCATACCTCATTTCTTTTTGCCTTGGCACTTTGCCCTTTGCACTTTTCTCCCTAGCCTCTGTCTGTATATGCTCTCATGGGTTCATATACTGTACACTGTAGTTTAGTGGCAGTGAGCTCTTGTTGGTCATTAATACACGAGTTAAATGGTCTGTGACGCTTCCTGGCCTGGCGAAAGAGGCAGAGATGTATGGATATAGTTGGTACTTTCTTGACTTCCCCAGCGACTGCAGGGCTGTAGCCTCATATGTTGGACAGCTATAGCCTTGTTTGCAGAACGTAAAAGGAAGAAGGTAGGAATGGATATGGGTGAAGAGGAAGAGGAGCGTGGTGACATGTATGTTAGGAAAAGTGTCTGGAGGGCGACCTGAGTGAATGTGGTCTATTTAGTTTAGCTGCTGCTTGCCCTTCCTCGGTGCATCGCTGGTTCAAGCCCAGGTTTAACTGCTGCCCTCAGAGACACTGTGGTTTCAGAGATTTACACTTAGCATAATTATGGACTGCAAAGACGACGTATTTACACCAGCCTTGCATCTGAAGGAACCGTGGTCAGTTTTGGCAGCGAGTCCGTGGCAATTACTGGTGTTTCCCGATGAAAAATTGCAATAACTTCGCTTCCACCTTCAGCAAACTTCAACAAACTTCTGAGACAACAAATCAACTGACCATTCTGCTTCCATCCACAGGCCACCTAGGAGGAGAAGCAACCTCTCCCCCCCGACTCCCGTGACAAAACAAAAACTCCACTTGTTTTCTGCTCTCGCACGGCATTTTTCGCTTCCCACCGCAAGCCGCTGATGCTCGGGCTTCGCGTGTCACCCTGGGTGCCGCGGAAAAAGTCGAGGAGGAGAGCACCCCTCGTTAGTCCTCGTCATTCCTGATTGAAATAGCATTCTGCGTCAAAAACCAAATTAAATATAAACTCAAGTAGTGGCGGCACCACCCACGGTACGCACACACACCGACCTCCTTCAGTAAACAGACCAGGCTTTTAGCTGGGGCCCCGGTGGTCCGACTGTGGTCCCACCTTGCAGCAGGGCCATGCTGGCATCCATCTGAAATCCAAACCTGCCCACGGAGAGGGATGCTACACCTTTTTTCATACCGTAAATGTAGCTCCTAACTTGAGATGTTAAAAATGCAGGGTAGGAAGGAGCATCATAAGCAGGATGGGGGTGGGGGATGCAAGCTACGTTCAAAAATCTGCAAAATAAAATAAAATATGACATAAAATATTAACAATAAAACTGCAGACAAGTGTCAGAAGAAAGAAGAGGAACGCTGACGTTCACATTAGACTTTTAGGCATTTTAAGGTGGTAAGAAATGTAAAAAAAAAAAAAAAACTCTCATCAGAGAAGAGTCCGATTCAACAGAGGAGCCTCCCTGGTCAGCGTGCTTGGCCTATGAAAGAAGCCATTCAAGGCCACGGGTGGCGACAGGTCTGGCACGCGGGCTCATGAAAAAACGAAGACGGCGCTTGATTTGGAGACCGCAGAGCACAAACAGGGAAGCCAAAAAAGTTTTTCAGCAAACATTTTCTTCTGGAACCCCCCCCCCCTCGTTTTAATGGTGGGATATGGAATGGCTGAGTCAGCATTTTATTTTTTCTTCCGTGCCCTTGTTTTAGGAAATTTTCTTAACTTTTCCCCAAAATGCGAACTGGAATTTAACACAAATTTGGCACGCGGCGACTCCCGTAATCTTTATCTACAATCTCTATTCAGTAAAATCTTTATTTGCCTCTCTCACACTTCACCTCTCCCTGCCTCGTGCGCGCGCGCCGCTCAGAATACAAAAAGCAGCTCCGGTAGATGCGGTGGGCTTTGTGTCAGAAAATGTGCGCGCGTGAACATCGGCGCGCACGCGTGTGCGTCCACGGCTGTGCGTGCGTTTTTATCAGGGAGACACCTGTGGCAGACAAAGATGGCCTTCACTGTGCTTCAGCAGAGTCCCAGCTGCACAGCAGTCACTCTGCTCTTGTATTCAAACTCTTTGCCCATAAGGCAAGATGAATGGTTGTCGTGACAACACAAGATTGCCCCCCCCCAACTCAGAATGGGTGTGTTACGGCACTGCAGAGCCCGACAGTCGGTCTTATTAAATGTAATTCCACGGAAATGAGTTGATACATTTTCACTGCATCTGTTCCGTTAGTGTGGGAAGAATCTCTCCCTCCTTCCTTTCTCTCTTCTCTTCCAGCTTTCTTTATCTGCCGTATCTCCAGATCGATGGAAGTCGAGCAAAAACAAAGGAGCTGTCAGAGCAAGCGTCAGGCCAGAACCCCCGCCCTCCTCCATCAATAACCTCCACACAACAAGCTCTTTATAGTCAACATGGCCGACAGTCAAACATCTGTGTGTTTGTGGTGTAGGGGTGTGTGCGTGTGTGTGTGTGTGTGTGTGTGTGTGTGCATAGAGGCTTGGGGTTGGGTGGGGGTGGCTTCAGTACAACTGAAATGTGACAGGTTTTCAGATTGTGTGATCTGATGTGAATTAATTTGTGTTTCTGATGTTACTTTCTTGTTACGTTGAATACGGGGCAGATGAATGTGTTTGTGTCTTTATTTTAGTCATAAAAACCCCCCACAAAAAAGATCCATTATTTTTTGTTCTATTTTAAGCAAAACTAGTCCAGACTGTTCTCGGGTAGCCTGTGGAACGTTCTTCTAAGTACACGACAAATAACTAAGAAGGGTTAGAAGGAGCAGTAAACGTCTTATATTGATGAATACATTTCTAACATCATCACTCAGGTCTGTATTTATATTCTCATGACTCTATTAATATTTGTCTTTCTTTTGATTAATTATATTATGCATTCTATTACATAATAAAGAATCTGAGTTTTTTATATAGTGCTCAAATTGACAGCGCTTATATTACAGAGATTGATAGTGTTGGCATTCTGTCCAGAAGTTTTCCAAATCACTCCTTTGTTATATTTGATCTGTCAGC
Organism: Pterophyllum scalare; assembly: GCA_024447675.2. Classification (NCBI taxonomy): domain Eukaryota; kingdom Metazoa; phylum Chordata; class Actinopteri; order Cichliformes; family Cichlidae; genus Pterophyllum; species Pterophyllum scalare. The sequence continues at coordinate 21,765 of JAMQGT020002837.1, read as the reverse complement.
CCTGCTGCGCATCAGTGCAGCAGCATAAAGCATTCTCCACAAGACTGAGAACAACGTCACTGCACCTATACTCGCACTCATGCACGGCTGAAAGCTGTTCAGATGTATGAAAGTTAAACCCAATCAGACAATCTGATGGAAATCCTTTGCACCAGAAAAAGTAAATTACAGCATTTCATGACTGGACCGCTCCAAACATCGCAGATTAACAAGAACTAAAATAAGTAAATCCGCAGGGCGATTTTTCCTTTAAACTATAATATCTGACCATTCGTGTGTCACCTGGGTAAACTTCATGCCACTTTCTAGTTCACGCTGCACCTAAATGAAGAGGAAGAGTGATGGAAAGAGGCTGTTTTTGTAAAAGAACAGCACTCACAATAAAATTAGGTGTTTGAAAGCGATATCTATAAAGAGCAACCATTTCTGTTTGGAAACTTCTCCCTGGCAGCATATTCGTCCCAATCATCAAGCTCTAATGTGATCACTTTATGAGGCCAAAGCATAATGAATATAGTGTTTAGGTGTGCAGATCCAGTCCTGGCCCCTGGTCCTCTAGAGGAAAGTGTACATTTCTGTGGCATCCTGTATTTATTTGAAATACCCTCTGTCTGGTCTCGTAATACAGACACAGGCAAGTGGGCATAGAAACCTTTTTCTATTCCATCCATTTTCATGATGCGGTCTCACATTAATGGCACTCTCCATATGTTTGTAAGAAATAAAGCAGTAAAAGTTGCTCTGCCTTTACTCAATTTGTCTTTTGTTTTAGGAAACGCATATAATTTGTAGCCATTTTTAGGCTAAGGTATACAGTTTGTCTCCACTTTACGGGAGTGGTAAATTTAAGTTGCATGGGCCTTGTGTTGTGGCGAGCTTGCTGGTTTCAAACGACTGTCAATCAACATAAAGTCTGAGTATGAGGACAGCATGAAGGGGTCTGGGTTTTGTTCTTGTTGGGGCCCTGAATCACCAAAACATTAGTTGGTTTTTTTTGTGTCATTCATGTTAAAAACTGCTTTAATTCTGTTAATTATATAATATTTTACTGGTGTTAATTCAGCATATTAATATTTTTGTTCAAACTGCTTATTTAGATAAGTTGCTGACGCTTTCGATAAGAAGATTGAACGTGTTCTCATCTTAGTGCAGTTGGTAAGGAGGTGGTGCAAAGAGGCTTGGCTCACCAAAAAGAAGAGACATCTAGCCTTAAGGCCTTTTGTCCACATTTTTGCCCTTAAAAAAACGCACTGTGAGACACACAAGTGACGATGTGATGAGGTCCTGATATTTCTAAACAAGAAAAAGGAAATTCTGATTTTATCCAATTCTCAAGAGAAAGGAGCAGCACGGAGAATTTCATGCTTTGATCCAGGAGTTGAAGCTCTGTCACGACCGCTTTCACACATACAGTGGTGTGAAAAAGTGTTTGCCCCCTTCCGCATTTCCTGTTTTTTTGCATGTTTGTCACACTTAAGTGTTTCGGAACATCAAACCAATTTAGACAATAGTCAAGGACAACACAAGTAAACACAAAATGCAATTTGTAAATGAAGGTGTTTATTATTAAAGGTGAAAAAAAATCCAAACCATCATGGCCCTGTGTGAAAAAGTGTTTGCCCCCCTTGTTAAAACATACTATAACTGTAGTTTTTCACACCTGAGTTCAATTTCTCTAGCCACACCCAGGCCTGATTATTGCCACACCTGTTCTCAATCAAGACATCACTTAAATAGGAGCTGCCTGACACAGTAAGGTCCACCAGAAGATCCTTAAAAGCTACACATCATGCTGAGATCCAAAGAAATTCAGGAACAATTGAGAAAGAAAGTAATTGAGATATATCAGTCTGGAAAGGGTTATAAAGCCATTTCCAAAGCTTTGGGAATCCAGCGAACCACAGTGAGAGCCATTATCCACAAATGGCGAAGACATGGAACAGTGGTGAACCTTCCCAGGAGTGGCCGGCCGCCCAAAATTACCCCAAGAGCGCAGCGACGACTCATCCAAGAGGTCACAAAAGACCCCACAACAACGTCCAAAGAACTACAGGCCTCACTTGCCTCAGTTAAGGTCAGCGTTCATGCCTCCACCATCAGAAAAAGACTGGGCAAAAATGGCCTGCATGGCAGAGTTCCAAGGAGAAAACCACTGCTGAGCAAAAGGAACATTAAAGCTCGTCTCAATTTTTCCAAAACACATCTTGATGATCCCCAAGACTTTTGGGAAAACATTCTGTGGACCGATGAGACAAAAGTGGAACTCTTTGGAAGGTGTGTGTCCCATTACATCTGGCGTAAAAGGAACACTGCATTTCAGAAAAAGAACATTATACCAACAGTAAAATATGGTGGTGGTAGTGTGATGGTCTGGGGCTGTTTTGCTGCGTCAGGACCTGGAAGACTTGCTGTGATAAATGGAACTATGAATTCTGCTGTCTACCAAAACTCTTAACAAAAAAAAAAAAAAGAAATAAATTTATAAAAAAAAAAAAAATCCTCTGGCACTTATCATTGTCAGTTAAAGGCAAATATTTTACCTACACAAATAACACATTTTCGAAATCTTCAGCCACACGGGAGTGCAGAATGGTGAAGAGTCCATGCAGAGCATTCATAAAGAATAAGAGGCCGGTGCCATCTATCTTGTCTTGCTGCTGTGCATCCCAAAAGACAAATACACAACATAAACGCTAATAAAACAGAACTGTACTAAAGATAGAGTTATATGGAGTCTATGTTAAGCCATTCCAGCCTTGTTTTAGACGAAAGGTCAGCACTGTCGACAGTGTGGCGAAAGGATCAACAAACACTAAAGCATCTCCTCTCACACACGCTGCCCCTCTTCAGTATGAGCTCCAGCTGCTGTAAATTGAAACCCTCCTTCCCACTCTGTCATCATTTTCTGTGCCCGTCGAGGCATCTGTGTCCATGCAGGCACACGTGCGCAGGTAATTCAGGTGTCACGGTGCCAACATCCACGAGGCTCGTTCCAGACGTCACTCATTTGGCTCTTATTTGTTTTCAGCTTCACGCTTGTCTGAACGTGTCTACTGTCCAGGCGCAACGCGGCGTTGGTTCATTAACATTAAATTGGGGAAATATATCAGCATACCTTTCATTAGAGATCTGGCTTATATTAAGGAAGTGCTGTGGTTTGTTAGAATTGGAGCATTAATTTTGTGGGTTTGGACATCATTTCTATCAGTTAAGTCAGATGAAGAACCACACGTTTAGCTGATACAGGACTTTAAATGCCCATAACAAGCTCCCAGTTCTCAAGTCAAATTTGAACTCGCAACCACAGCAAAACCTGGTGAAATAAATGTACTTTTGACTACTTCATTCTTTGTTCGGTTCAAATTTTCCCTTATGCTCTCTCTTGTCTGGTGGATGTTCATATTAAACCAAAGTTTTAGCCATGAGCTTTTTCTACTCTTGGATCTCTATGATGTCACTAAGACTGGATATTGATATATTCTCAGGTACCTCTCACCTACCTGCTGTTTATATCTTCTGTGTCTATTCAGAGGAAAGCTGGATTAAAGTGAGGAGTTCCAGAGTTTAGATGAAATGAGGATTATTTTGAACTGTGAATCATGCTGAGCTACCCTAGTATAATGGCTATAACTGGTTTGGATTTAGCACAATAGAGCCCCTTTAAAACCTGCCTCATAACCTGTCTTTCTTGTCCCATCTGACTTCAGAACTTCCAAATCTTTGAATAAGGTGTGAAATGATGTAAGGTTGACTGAACAAAGGTGTTCGAGCTCAGGTGAAATGAAGACAATATTTATGGCTAACTATCGTACTTTACAACCATATTACACGTGCGTTTTAAATGTCAGCACCTGCCTGTGTTACTTACAATCTAACACATGTGAAGGTTAGAGCTCTGCTGTCAGCACTAGAAGAAACACGCTGCTATTAGTTGGTGACACAAACTAGTTCTTATGTACCAAAATGTCTTCATCCTTTCAAGTCCATCTGTCTTAATGTTTCATTCTCTGAAACCCCTGCACTCACCAACACCTTCGCCCGCCCCGGTGCATGTGTTTGCAATAATGTGAGGAAATGCCACATGGTTGTATTCGGTAGAGAACAGACGACCTGCAATCTGAGTTTATCACACAGAGGCACGCATACAGAAGGCCAACCAAACGCTTGAGCGTGGAGTCAGCAGCTAGCGTGAGCCTGTGGGGGTGCCTTCCTAGCGTACCTGCCGGTGTGTCCAATCGCTTTCACGCGGCGGGCTCAAGGGCGTGGCGGATCATGTGGAAGCGATCGAGCCACGCTCCGCAGCCGGCGTTCATGTCGATTGGTGCTGACACCTGGCAGGCGTTCTGGCGTTTTCACGTATGGGAGAACATCGACATGCAACTTCCTCCTGCGGTTTGGATCGCTCCCCAAAATGTCTTTCCATTACCTCCCGGTGCCACACAGATGTTTTGGTTGATTCTTGCACTGTAACTCGTGAAGGTTTGGGTTCAGTGGCCTTGTTGTGCTGCTGGTGGCTGTTTGGCTAGACTGAACGGATTTACTGCACTGTTTATTTGAGATCAGATTGCCATCAGTCTGGGGCTGCGGAGCCTTTAAAAGCTCAACCACGAGATGCAGACAGTGTAGATCTGTATGAAAGTCGGGCCTACGTGGACAGTTAATCTGTGTGCTCTGCAGGCCTCTTTATTTGTATGACATATAGCCCAGAGGAAAATATAGCAGTAAATGTTTCCTACATGAATGCACACTCGCATACCGTATGTTTCACCAGAAGGAAAAGGGCACTTAGATCTAATTACATATTTTTATTTTGTGTCTGCCTTAAAATAAAATTCTTATTTAGAGCCCTCAAGTTATCCAAGATTAAAAAAATAAATGGGGTACAGACTGCAATTTTTAGTTGCCCAGCCATCTGAAATCGACTTCATATGGACCCTCATGTCTACGCAGAGATTTTGCTTTAATGATTCAGGCTGGTGAACCCTGAGATTTAAACTAAAAAATAAAATACGCACTACAGTAAATCTTAGGGTCGAGCTTCATAATCACGCCAAAAAACTTTATCACGGCACTTCACAAACATGGGGTGGCCAAAGCCAGGCCAGTTTTAACAATAAGGCATTTGGATAATATTCATTTTGACACTGAAGAAGTTGAAAATATACATTTACCCAACACTTTATTAAGGTCTTCAACTGCTCATCAATGCAAATATCCAATCAGCCAATAACACGGATGCTCAAGGCATTTAGGCATGTAGACATGGTCAAGGTGACCTACTGAAGTTCAAACCTGAGCATCAGAATGGGGACGAAAGGCGATTTAAGTGGCTTTAGACTTGACATGGTTGTTGACGCCAGACAAGCTGGTCTGAGAATTTCAAAAACTGCTAATCTGCTGGGATTTTCCCACGCAATCATATCTAATGTTTACAGAGTGGTCTGAAAAAGAGAAGCGTCCAGTGAGACGCAAACGCCTTGTTGATGCCAGAAGTCAGAGTCAGAGACTACTTCGAGCTGATTGAGAGGCAGCAGCAGAGGTGGGAAAAACACAGACATTCTGTACTTAAGCTGAAGTGCAGATACTTGTGTAAAAATGTAGGGAATAAAAGTAAAAAGTTGCCAGAAAAATAAATACTCAAGTAAAGTACAGATACCTGAAAAATCTAAAGTAGAGTAACAAAGTATTTGTACTTTGTTACTTCCCCCGTCTGGGCAACAGTAACCACTCATTATAATAACCACTCATTGTAACCAAGGCATGCATTTGATGATATGATCAGAATTTTGTGAAAACAACATGAGAGCATGGGTCCATCTTGCCCTGTATCCATTCAGGCTGATGGTGGCACACTTTGCTAAATTGGTACCAAGGGTCCCATTGTTTAAATGCCACAGCCCACCTGAGTATTGTTTCTCACCATGTCCATACTTTTACGACCACAGCGTAGCCTTCCTCCGATGCCTGCTTCCAGCAGTATAATGCACCATGTGGGAAAGCTCGAATTATTTCAAACGCTGCACCCGAATGGCCTCCATAGTCACCGGATCTCAATCCAGTGGAGCGCCTTTGGGATGTGGTGGAATGGGAAATTTCGTCACGGATGTGCAGCTGACAAACGTCTCCAGCGCCTTGTTGAAGCTGTGCTGCGAGTTCTGAAGTTCAAGAGACAAAATTGGACCCAATCCAGTCCTTAAATAAAATGAGCGAGTGTATATTTGCATGCAGCTTTTTCATTTTTGTCTGAGGCTGTTAGACATCAAGAACTTCAAGAACACGGGAGGGTGGTGAGAAATGACAGGTATGCGAGACATATCTGGTATGAGAACCAGTGGATAACTTGGTGAGCAGCTAGTAGTAACTACAATCACTTATTGTTTTTCTACTCTATTGGATCATAGTGCTTTAAAGCTTGCTATTACATGCGAGAATGTAACAACATCCAGCTGTGATTGGCTGCAGTGCCCGCCAACAGATGTGAATGAATGAAGGGTATAACAAAATTAGCCATAGCTGTTTAAAGAAGTTTAAAGGAATGACATCTACTTGACAAGATGAATGTGCATGCTTTTCAGCTTTGGGGAATGAAAATAACTATGGGTTATTGTGGAAATGTATAAACACCATGCCACTGCGGGCATGTTTTGTATGTCAAGTTTATGCTTTTCCAACCTTTTGCTTATTGTATGGCACAGTGGCAAGCTGCAAAAGATGCACTGATGAATAAAAAAACAAAACCTTTTTTTTTAATAACGCAGCTTTCAATGCAACAGAGAAATAAATCCAAGAAATTATAAATAAAGTTCAAAAATAGACTGGAAAAAGTCCATATATATTCACCTTGCGTGCCTTGGCATATGGTATAACTAAAGAGCAAAACTCTAAACACTGGGTTATATTTATTGGTTCAATACAAGATAGGTTAAATAATCTATATTAATTTTAATAAAAAAATATGAAATGTGGCTTTAAAGAATGAAAGGTTTTCAAGTGGTGTGGTGGTCAGCACTGTTGTCATCTGGGACCTTTCCTACATGCTCTCCCTGTGTTCCCGGCTTCCTCCCACAGTCCAAAGCCATGCATGCTAGGCTAACTGACAATTCCAAATTGGTTGTAGGTGGGAATGTGACAATCAGCGGTTGTCTGTCTCTTTGTGTTGTGTACCCTGCCTTTTACCCTGTGGCAGCTGGGATAGGCTCCAGCCCGCTGCTACCCTGAATTGGATAAATGGAAGCAAACGGATAGATGTTTGGAAGACACTTTTCAATATCTCCTAAGGGAAAAAAAAAAATACTAAACAGAAAAACCTTTCATCACATTTATTTTTAAAAAGTAGCTACCCATCATGCCTGAATTTAAGCTTAATATTTGTTTTTTTTAATAAGTGTTGCTAGTTTAAAAAATATCTGTCAAACTTTGAAAACATTTCTGCTTATTGCATAAATGAAATATAACAAAAAAAAAAAGAAGTCAAATAAACAAGCGGAAAGTAATGTTAATGAATAGTCTTCTTCATAAAGAGCTGATGAAGGCGTGTTTCCCCGCCATCCTGATTACGCCAATACATTAGCTTGCTGCCACAGAGGGGATGTAACGTGTTATTCCATGAACGGATGCCATAATGCTGCTATTTCATCCTTAATTCCATGAAGCGAGAGGTCTGCTAAGATATTGATGGGAGTGAAGCCGTTCATTACAGCTTAACCGCTACTTCCCTGTCAGCATTAATATTCCAACACTTCCTGTGTGACAGAAGCCTCTGTGCAGGACTGTTTTCCTATAACCTCGAGTTGAGACCTGCGAAAATTATTGAAAATTGCGGTCCGGCTATTTATAGCTGAAAATGATATATTGTAGGCGGAGGGAGTAAAAGGAGTTTAGCTATGAGTCACTGCATGTATAGATGATTATTAAGAGCCTTTATTCATTTAATAAAGATTTGGGGAGTGTGCAGTTCTAGAGGCAGGAGAGCATTTTTTCTTACTGCTTGAATTTCAAGGCTAAAATGTTCAAGGACGCCCACTTTGATGACTGAAAAATGGTGAACCTGGGCAAAATTGCTTTGAGCACATTTGAACACGTTTTCCTGTGGATGCCACCGACAGACTTGACGTTAAACCGGCCGCCAAACACGGTCATGTGAGAAAGAATATCCGCCTCCTTTGAGTTCTAAGGTTTTACGAATCAGGAAATAATAATAAAAAAATAAAATCATACCTGATTTTAAGACCTGCTAAGAACCAGAGGATTTTTTTTTTACGTCCTGACACATAAAAACTTTATTTTTTTTATTTTTCACATGACTGTAATACCTGTTGAACCAGCTGGTTGTTCCCTAACTCAAGTTGCACATTATCCATCAAACAATCCTTAAAGGTTCGGATTCTTTGGTGGAGCTCAACGTTCCCTTCATGTGAATTTGTCTCCATGCCGTGTACCTACGGAGCCCCATAATTTGTGCAGGGAAAGAGGAAGGTATGGAAAGCACAAAAAACTTAGCAATAACCAAAAAGGCCCAAACTAATGAGTAAAATGAATAAAAAAATAAATAAGTACTGAACTCACTTTAAGTTGATTGCTTGTCAAACCAATGAAGGAGAGCCAGAATCAGACAAACATCAGAATGCACTGATTATAACTTCTTCTTCTGTTTTCTTCTGTTTATAACTTAAAGCATTAAATTAAATAAGTTCCCCCAGTGATTGACGTGGACCCAAATTTCTCTCATATCACGAAGTTGGTAACCAATTTGAGCTGACGCTCAAAGATCAAAGCGAGATAACCGGTTCAGTCACAAGCTGATCTGTGATACCAGGAAACAGTCGGCTGCTTATTTTGTTTGACTTTCTCCCAGTTTCCCAACATGTTATTCCCTTCTTCCCACTCAGCACTTTGTTGCCCACCTTGGCACTTCTCAAGGACGGCCTAATTGTGTATCCCACCCCTCTCCATCTGTGCTGCATTGAAGCGGACCGGCCTATCGCACCCTTCCTAAGGATATCACAGATCCGGTTACTGTACAAGCAATGCCGCTCCCTTCGCTGGAGATCTGCTGGCGGCCCCGTGAGACCTCGCTCTGCACTCTGTGGGCAGTTTGCGAGCCTCAAGATAACACCTCATAGAGATACCTCACCCAACCGCGCACGGAGGTATGTTTTCATTCACAGCAACGAGTCTGCGTCAGAACGCCTTCTGCGATGAAAGCCGAAAGGTTACCTACTCCTCTGTGAGCTTCGCCACCTTTTTCTTTGCTGTGCCCTTTGCCACTGAGGGGAAAGGAGGTAATAGCTTTCACTAATTTGGCCCTGGGCTGTGCAGTCAAAGCCATATGCCAGAGTGAATCTGTAAAGCTAACATTAGGCAGCAGATATCTGAGGCCAGCGGCTGTAGGCTTTGACATCCTGTATTACACCTAATTGCCACCAGACATTACATCGAAGTCTCTGCAAAAATCCCCCACAACCACCTGCTCCTCGCTCTGTTTACCTTTTAAACCAGGAATAATGCTGGGGGGGGGGGCAGGGTGCGAGTCTCTCGCTGTTATTTTCTGACACCCGAGCTGAGGATTGGGGAACTGGAATGTCAGTAGAAATTTGAATTTGAGACGTGTTAGGATAGTTAAGGGGTATCCCCCAGCGCATTGTGTTGCAGGGGCACAGTGTGTACTTTTCTGATTTATGTGTTTTTGTAGGAGTAATGAGAGAAGGAGAAAACAGGACAGTAGTAATATGAAGGCATAACCATAATTAGTTGAATTAGAAGTTTCACAGTCATTTTTATAACATGGGGAAACTTTTAATGCATCTCATAGCAAGGGGACCGTAAATATATATTCTGTGCCCCAGCATACGGTTGTGGCGGCGATGTGGCGAGCCTACGTTTTTAGTCATTTAGTGCATTTTCCTGAAGTGCCAGTGTGTCATGTGTGCTGTGTATTAAAGCATTCCCTCTCCTCCGGCATGAAAGAGATGGGGAAAATTCCACACCCTTGACAGTGTAACGACGAAATGATATCATTGCACCGCATCCTCTCACGCCACCGTGTCAGCCTCTAAGTAAGTCGAGCGTCACTCACTCTTTTCGACTAATAAAGTGAGCTGCAAATCTCAAACACCGCTGAGAGCTGGACTGCATGGAAATAATAACCCACTTACAAAACAACAGTGTTTACGGACTTTATGACTCCAACTTGGAAGGAAACCACCGAGTTTTGTTTCGAACCTAATTCAATTTCTCCGTCTGGTACACTTGGATACAAAACTCCACATCCAAGAGGTGACCTAAGTGATCGGATTTGGCTGTTAGCTGTAATGTATTTTGGTCTGAGTGGTTAGTTACAGAGCCGGCCTTGAATGAAAACACCGGCCCGAATGTAGACTCAGTGTTTCAAAATACTTTCTCTTAATAAAGCAGTTCATTTGTTTCTGTTTCTACATACAGTACATCCACCACGGATGGTCTGTTATCGTTTATTGTAATCAGTGTAATGTAAAATTGAGGTAATATAATATAGAGGGCTTAAAAATGTAAAGGCTCAAATGTGCCTATGGAAAATAAACCGTTCTCTCAACACGTCTCAGGCAGAGAACAAAATTCGTATGCACGCAATTCTACAACTACAGTGGTGTGCAAAAGTTTGGGCACCCCTGACAATTTTCATGATGTTCCTTTATAAATCATTGGTTGTTCGGATCAGCAGTTTCAGGTAAATCTATCACAGAGCAGACGAACACAGTGATGAAGTTTATAGGATTTACAGAAAGTGTGCAATAATTATTTAAACAAAATTAGGCAGGTGCATAAGCTTGGTCACCCTTGTAGTTTTATTGATTTGAATACCTTCAGCACTAATTATTGGAACACAAAATTTTGTTTTGTAAGCTCACCAACCCTTGACCTGCATACACAGGTGAATCCAATTATGAGAAAGGGTTAAGGTGGCCAACCGCAAGTGTTTCTCCTCTTTGCATCTTCTCTGAAGAGCGGCAACATGGGAGCCTCAAAACAGCTCTCGGATGACCTGAAAACAAAGATTGTTCACCATCATGGTTTAGGGGGAGGATCCTGTCAGTTTCCACTGTGAGGAACATAGAGAGGAAATGGAAGAGCGCAGGCACAGTTCTAGTTAAGGTGGCAGGCCAAGAAAACTCTCAGATAGGCAGAGGCGAAGGATGGTGAGAACGGTCATAGTCGACCCACAGTGCAGCTCCAAAGACCTCCAACATCATCTTGCTGCAGATGGCGTCTCTGTGCATCGTTCAGCTATTCAGCGCACTTTGCACAAGGAGAGGCTGTATGGGAGAGTAATGCAGAAGAAGCCTTTTGTGCGCACACGCCACAAACAGAGTCGCTGAGGTCTGCTAAAGCACATTTGGACAAGCAGCTTCATCTTGGAATAAGGTGCTGTGGACTGATGGAACTGAAACTGAGTTATCTGGACATAACAAGGGGCGGTATGCATGGAGGAAAAAGAACACAGCATTACAAGACAAACACTTGATACCCACAGGAAAAATTGCTGGTGGTCCCATCATGCTGTGGGGCTGTGTGGCCAGTGCAGGTACTGGGAATCTTGTTAAAGTTGCGGGTCGCATGGATTCCAGTCAATATCAGCAGATTCTTGAGACCAATGTTCAAGAGTCAGTGACAAAGTTGAAGTTGCGCCGGGAACATTGTATGCTACAGTAAGAGTTTCAGAATATGAACATTATAGCGACATACTGATAATCTACACTGCACGGCTCAAAATTCACTTTGGAGAAGGCTGAATTCAGTTACTCAGACAATTTAATCTCCTTTTGTTCAAAAAGCTGTTTTTAGTATGTTTTTAGTCTGTAACTGGTAGCAGATCGTTGGGGAATGTCTGCAATTATTCTCGTGGATTCATTTTTTATAGAAGTTACAGGTAGGTATGGTTACCTGACATTGACAAGCTGTGACATGCTAATTATTGCCGTTTTCTAATTTATTGTAAGCAAGTAGCTTTTTTTAAAAATTTTTTTACACGCAGCCAATAATGGACCTCACTCCATGCTGCACAGCCGGAAAGCAACAAACTAAAAAATAACTTTTTTATGTTCATGTTTTACGTGCGTTCTGTCCCAGGTGAAGGACTTCAGTCCTGTCCATTGTCTAATGAATTTCTGCCTCATTTTAGCCTCATGCTGGTATTATAGAAAGTATTAAAAAAGCAAAACAAGGAAGACAATATAGCTTATTTTTAGTTCGTTTTTCCTCCTTATATTGTTATATCCCATAAATGGAGGGGGCTAATCCCGTGATTGCAGTTTGTGGATAAAGCGGCCGCTGTTTGGCAAAGGGGCGTTGGCTCCCTTTGAATAGGACTGAAGCAGCACAGTCCCAACCCACATGGAAACGTATATCGACCACACAACAGACAGACGCACAGCTACGTTCATATTTTACATCTATGAACATTTGTCACTGGGTGTCACATTGCGTGTGTGTTTGTGGGGTAGGGGGATGCTGGATGGTGAAGGAGATTTACAGCCCTAATCAAAAACTGGCTCATGGTTGGAAATGTAGCGTGAATGATGTCATGAAAGTGTCCCCACTCTGATGCCGTGATTTATCACACGATACGGGAGTCACGAACAAGAGCGTCAGTTAAGAAAAGAAAAACTTTCACGAGCTCGTGCTGTGTAGTGTAGGCCGTGTGCGCGTCCATCCACATGTCCTCGCCAGAAAAGCAAACAAATGTACATTTGGATATTTTCTTTTTCGCCTTGGATGTTACACAAACCTGTTGCCGCTGAGATGATGATGCATCGTGCCGCCAGCCCTCCATCAATTTGGTTAATTGCGCTTTCTGTGAATTCATTGCAGTTGTCTTGTAAATATTTTTGCTGGGGACCAGGTCGTTATTCCCACAGAAGTTCCACACAGTCCAGGCCTTCCTGAGATGAACCCAAGCATATCCCGTATGTCAGTGTGTATCTGTGCTGAGAGGAAGCACGACCAGCTGCACGTTGGCACGTCATTAAACAAAATCTTAAATGCTTGAACCGCGAGCCAGGAGGGACTCCCAAAGAGAAAGCAAGAGAGAGGGTTGGTGGCTGTGCAAGATTCCTTGTCTCCTTGTGGAATACACACACGGATATATTATGTAGTCTATTAAGAAAACCGAGTAAGCCGTATTTTCTTTCATATCATTATCCATCCATTCATTTTCCTCCACTTATCCTATTCAGGGCTGTGGTGGGAGCTGGAGCCTATCCCAGCCGCCATAGGGTGAGAGGCAGTTTACTCCCCGGACAGGTCACCAGTCTGTCGCAGGGATAACACAGGGAGACAGACAGCCACTTCACACCTGTGGATTTTGAATCACCAGTGATGTCCTCGGACTGTGGGAGGAAGCTGGATTACCCAGAGAGAACCCACGCAGACACGGGAGAACATGCAAACTCCACGCAGCCAGATGGTGGATTTGAATCCAGGACCTTCTTGCTGTGAGACAACAGTGCTAATCACCCCCATCCAAGGACTAACCAGGCCCGACCCTGCTTAGCTTCTAAGAGGAACGTTTTATTGCACATTATTGTCAAACTCAAGGGGAGATAATTATTTTTGGCTATGATTAATGGCCCGCCAGTAAATAGTGCTCCCACCACTTATACTACAAATCCCACTATGCACCGCAACAGCTGCGACGCAGGTCAAGACCTTTGCGCTAACAGGTTTGCGGAATGGCACTGTCCATCTCATCCACTGAGCTGAAGATGGCAGGGCAACACGGTGGCTTCCACAAACCAGCACCCGCTCCAGTGGATTTTTAATGGATTAATTCTCAGTTTATGAGAATGCATCAATTTGTTGGAAGACACAATTAAACACTAATCAATCTATATGTATATTTATGAGTACAAAATTTGTCTTTCTATTAAATAAAGATGGACTGAGGAAGGAAATGATGAAATGAGGGACTGCATCTTTGAGTAACTTAGAACATACCATATTTATTGGTGTCAGACAGGTCTGAGTGTTTCAGAAGCTGCATTTAGATGGTAGGGTGAGAATTTGATGTAAATGACATGAAAGCATTCATCCATCCACCAAGACTTAAGGCAGCTCTGAGGGCAAAATCCAAGCCAGTACGAGCAAGGTGTACCTAACAAAGTGACTGGTCGATGTATTAAAACAGGAGAAAAATTTGGTAATTTAAAAAAATTACTTTTACTAAATCAATTTACATTTCAGCATATCAGATGTTTCAGTGGCACATAACACTCTGTGAGTCCATCTGAAGGATAACAGCCTTTAGACACTCGACAGCAAAGCCCAAAATAGAACAGGGAATCCTGACACTTGTACTTAGTGTTGAGAAGCACCTCCCCTTGTTCATGTGTGCGTCACATTTACACACACACAAACACACACACACACAGTAGGCTTGACTATAATAAATGAAATGCCACAGCACTGCTATTTCAGGTTGGGTCACTGGAATAATGCAGGCCTGGAGGCACAGCTGGGGCAACAATCAGATGTTCCCTTGCGTGTGGCGCTGAGCTTCGTTCAGCCTGCTGTCACACACTTACACACACACAGACACACACACACACACACTCATAGACGGGTAAAGCTGATTCGCATCGCCTAATAAGTCTGTTTGGGTCTTAAAAAAAAAGAAGAGGATCCGAAACATAGTGTTCGATTCTGTCTTTTGTGAATTTTTTTTTCGTGCGTGTTTGTGTTGTTGTTTTTGCAGATGTTATTGTTACATTACAATTTAATATCTGTAGCCTCTAATTTGCTCACAGTGTCATGTGAGTATTTGTATGCTCAAAGTTCATATTATGCCTGAATCCCATCTTTCTTTCAGCCAGGCTGCTGTGACATCTGAAGTATCCACTATACTAATCAGCACTTAGTGATTTTATGTTGGAATGCTGTGAATAGAACAGTGTAATGTACAGCTCTACTGAGCATCGGTGTTTTTGTATTATTGACATGTTAGGGTGATAGCTGGGTCTCTCTGCGAGCCTAGACTGGATCATCTGTTTTAACCACCTGAGGTTCCCGATCATAACCCTCACCCTGTGTGTATAAGAATATAAAAAAAAGACCTTTTTGGAATAGAATTTCAGCAGTTTTTTTATGTGTGTTAGTAAGATCTCTTTTTTCAGGCTACCATTTGGAAATCTTAATTTTTTTTTTATTTTGTATTTTTTGTTCTCTTAAAATCTAATTTCTAAACTTTGCAACAAAATTGAAAAAAAAAAAAGTTTCAGTCTTGACAATCCGGATACTAAAACAAACCAAACAAATTTCAAAGGTTTACTTATATTCCCCTAAAAAAGTCTTGTTTTCCTCCAAACCTAAACCTACAAAGTGACTCTGAAAGTATGCCCTCCAACAAAACCTGCACATATACCCCCGCAGTCAGTCCCCGCAGACTTCTTTTACGGCCGGTGCGCTCCTGCCATACAGATGTGCTCACGCACCCCCCACCCTCTGCCCCGGCACTCTTTGCCCACCCAGGTCCCGCCACTGTGGTGCTTGCCCTGCAGTGGAAACAGACCTCGGAGACGATGGATTGATGGCTCACTTGCGTGAAAGTTCAGGGCGGGTCTTCAGGTAAACAAGCACAGAGCCGTACTAAATATGGAGGAGAATGGAGGGAGAAGCAGTCAGGATTGTGGGTTTTTTTTTTACAATGTGTGCATTAAAACCTGAAGCACATATAGTGTGTTAACACGACTGTATGTTCACTCATCTTTAAATAACATTAGTGTGACTTGGTTATTTGTGTTCCAATTGCTTTTCCAAATGAGTTATATTAAGATTGTATCTTGATGCGAGGCTTCAAACTTGAATGCTACCTTTTAGAAATGCCCCTGATAGTGCTGGCACTTTTTTTCCCCTCTTTATCCTGCCCTCATTTTCCTCCAGCGGGCCAACTAAGAAATGATCCATGGGAAGCCAAATCAACAAGGAAATTGGGCGAGCTCTTTGCCCTCCTCGAATGATGTATAAAAGCCATTTTGCTTATTACCCTGCCACGAGAGACATTTACCAACATTACTCTGCGATTGGTCCTGATGGCAGTAATTTCATCTTCTAACAATCTGATCCTGACAAATTAATTTCTGCTCCCCTTTTTTTCCTGCTTGAAAAAAAAGAAAGAAAGAAAGAAAAAAAGAAAGAGCCCTCAGCAGTGACAAAAAGTGAGACAGACAAAATGAGATAATTTAAGTGAAGGATGATTAACCAAAGCTCCAACAGGCTCGGTCTTCCAAAGACAGGAAAGTCTGCCTTACCTAAATAAAAACTGCTGTAAAGTTTTAGCCATATAAGAAAAAGGAAATTAATTAAATGCAGGGCGGGTGGTTTGGCGCCGTGGAAAGAATACACAATTTGGAGTCTTGTGCCAGGGAGCCAAATGGACAAAATGAAGGTGATCAGTCATATTTCGCTGCTTTTTGACATTAAGCATATGCTTTTTTTTTCTAAGAGGTCAGCTAAGCAATTTAGACAAATTGGACAAAATTGCAAAGGTAAACACAGGGAGAGGTCTCGTAATGTTTCTTTCGCTCTCTTTTTCTTCGCCTCAGTCTCACTCTCAGACACTATTTTGCTTAGTAAATCCCTTACCTGAATTTTCTGTGACGGTGAAAGTGAGACACAACAGCTCAGTCGGGCTATCGGGGGCGGGGCTGTGCTATGGTGTTTGACTGCACCACAACCCACCAAGCCAACACAAACTGCACTCGTTTGCCCCAGAAAATGCAGCCACTGAAGCGCCGCTGTAGTAAAACAGTTACGTATTCTTTACAGAATTAGGCAGTCGCCTTTATAGTTCAGGGTTTCATGCAATGAATGCGTGGACGCTTTAGCTTCTTGTGCTGTAGGTTACGTGACGGGATACACGACCCCTGAGCTTTCAGGCGAGGGGCCAGTCTGCTGCTGTTCGGCTTTAGCTCGCGCACTGTGGTCTTTGCGCTGGCCGATAAGTCCAAATGAAATTTTCAGTTTTACAGAACTGACACGGGCAGCGTACGCTTCCTGTCGAAGCTTAAATACCGAAGGAGGAGGATTCCCGCAAGCGCGGGAAAAGCTGCACGTGGAAGATGGCGACTCTTGTAGCTGTCACAATAACGCCTTTTTGAGTCGAGTGTGGAGGCACTTTACGTTGCTATCCTGAAATACACATTTCCAGCTTTTTTTGAGTTCCACTGTGTACTATCCCAACATTTCTGCCAACAAAATATAATGCAGACTTTTTAAATAAATGGTCTGCTAACACCAGACCAGTGATTTAAAAAACAAACAAACTTTAATTACTCCTTGTTTATAATGTTTAAAAACTCCATCAGGATATCACTGCTATTGAAAGTTGTGTACTGAACACTGGCAAGAACTGTAAACCATTAAAGCAGCTTGTTTTAATAAGCTGCAAGAAGTGCAAATGCAGCCTGTAACTGGCAGCATTGCAGGCTGTATTTGCAGACGCTGTTTTAGACCTGCTGTCAGCTTCTTGCTCAGGGTACTTGGCAGAAGTTGGTCCAGCCGTGCGGTCCCCTTCTGCACAATTTGCCAGTCGAACATGAGATTCTTTCATTTCCTGTTAAAGTTGACGCATTACATTAATCATAATGTCAGGGATGCTCAAACTACGTGAAATTTTTAAGTCCTCTTTCCTGAAACGTGAATGTGCCACTGCCACCATGAAACTCTTGTTTACATCCAAGGTGCAGCTCACGCGGTGGTTTCCAGCTGTTTCTGTTATTCTTGCATAACCTAAAAAAAAAAAATGTTTCGTGAATCCTTTGTGAGCAAATTACACGCTGTGCACGTGTAGTCCTGACAACACTGTAAAACATAGAATGCATGATGTGTTAACGCGACGCTGACCTTCAAATTGTAATCTCCAGGGATTCGTGCGTGTGACTGCAGGGTCAGCCTCAGTGCTCAACTCTGGGGTCGGCTCGTCGGTCCGAAACCCAGCCAGTGCTTTTCTGCACCAATGTTTCCATGTAGTATAATAATGGCAAGATGAATCACTGGCTATAGTCATGCACGCACACACTCACTGAACCCATTGCTAACACCTTTTGGGTCTAGACATGTGTGCAAGGTGCTGAAAAGAGAGTGCGGGCTTTGAGGTGATTGGTTGTTCTGACCACAGTAATGAAGTTTACCCAGGGAAAGTAATAAATACAGGTTGCTAAGACACTGAAAGGAAACCTGTTGCAGCTTTTTCTATTCTTTCACAAGTCTTTCTTGTCATATTTTTCTCCCCTATACGGACCTGCAGGTTGCCTGCCCTTCAGTAAGTCTTTGCTTCCATTTTACAATTTCAGTGACTTTATATTTGACATGTTTTCATGTCACTTTATTGGCTTGAAGTGTCATTAAAATGATGATTGTGACCACACATTTGGTAGTGCGTAGAAATTGAACATTAACCGTTACTCTAAGTGCAGAGCTCTTGACTCTGTTCAGTTTGTTGTCATCTATTTATCTAATGACTCCTTCACAGTTTAGACAGTGGGCTAGATTCTGTCCACTCCCGTATGCCTAAAAAAGCATAGTGCTGCCATAACCCTAATCACCTAATTGTCCTGCCCTGCCTCATTAGAAAACAAGCTTAACTGGAAAATCGCCTTAAGTGGCCTAAATTAATGAGACCTTCACACTGGGTGCTGAGTCATCAGAGGCCTGAGTCAGGGCGACGTCACCACAAAGGAAACGGCTGCTCCATAAACTGTCAATGGGTATTTGAGCAGAAGTGGAGAGGCTGACGTTGACCTTCTGACCATCATTATAAATGTTACTATGAGTTTTGGCTTATACAGTTTGGGCTCACACAGTCCTGTACTTCCACACAAGGGAGTAGAGGACACCACTGTACTGATATTTTGTTCTTGTTGATTGTACCATAGTTCTATCAATAAAGGTTATTGAAAAAGGGCCCAAAAGCCCTAGCCAATGAGCTTACTAACTGCTCAGTTAAGCCTCAGTCAAACAGACCTGGAGACCTGTTGATGACCATCTGGCAACCACCATTTGCAGGGGAAAAATATGTATTTCCCGACCAGTTTCAAGTGGTTGCTTTGAAATCGACTGCTATAGCCCCATTTACTCAGACATAGAGACTAGTCAGTGACCCCCCCCCCAAATGGTAAGGACCATTTGCTAAGAAAATGTGTCTATTCTGCAACTGATTGGCAAGTGGTTGTTCAAGATTACTGGCAGCTGCTAGCTTGAAATTGGTCACAAAGAGGTATACGGTGCTACAGAAACCTTCGTGCAATTGCTTTGATTGCTAGCAGGTTGTTACCATTGGCAGTACTTTGCATGGTTATCTCGCAAACACAGCTCACAACCTCAGGTGCAAGGGCCCGATCATCACTGCTTGCAACTACCAGCAACCACTTGCCAACTGGTTTGTCATTACACATTTTCACTAGCAACCAGAGGTTGCCAGGGATTGCCAGCTGGTCTCTAGGACTATGTGACTGAGGCCTTAGCAGCTTGCAGGTCTGTTACCAACAGGTAAACAAGTTCACCCAATTAATTAAAAAGGTGCAGCTGCACCATTAACTCTAGCCTCTAGTATAACATGATTAAGATAGCTGCCACCATTCTGGACTGTGTGGGGAAACTCTGTTGCCTCACTGCTGGATTATAGCAGTCATTTTTGGGTCAAACCCTACAAAATGTTGAACACCAAAAATTATAGGAAAAACTGTTTGTGTGGTATGAATTGTGTATAACTGTTTTTTTTTAATGCATTCATTTCACTCATAAATGTTGCTATACCGTGCTGTAGTGATAAGGGCTTAAGGGCCCCAACGGCTTTTAAAATGATTGATTTTTCTCTGAATGGAAATGTATAATTGAATGGTTACAAACGTGAAACTGATGAAGAACATGCCATCAGAAACATGCAGCAGGACCATATTGAACTTGACACTGAATGCCAGCCAAAGAGGCATGACTACAGTGATGACCCCATTATTTTACCCATCAGCCATTGAGCTTTTCAGACCTCATAACTCACCAGGGCCTAGGTCAGTGTGTGATGACTTCATTATGTTTGCTCCCACAGAGCTGCATTCCTACCTGTTGCCCTTTGACCCCTGACATGCTGTGTGAACGGTGGGCATGTGACTGTGAGACACACATGTTCTAGGATAAAACAAGCTGTAAAATATCAACACTGTCAAGGCTGCTCTTGGATAACACAATGACTTCTTTTACATATAGTTTAGGGTATTAGTCCGGTTCTTTCTTTATTTCTTTTCATGTGTATAAACGTAACACACATGGACACTTTATTTACTACTGTAACATGCTAGCAATGTATGCTTCCTGCATATCTACAGTCATTAAGACTTGTGCTTTCTGGAAGGTCACTGATGCCTGCAAAGGAGATATGAGCTGACAAGAAGAACATCCAAATAATGTGAGCAGGTAACATTCCTTTCTGAATGAACCTCATTTCCAACGGATCTCAGCTCCTTTACAGAAACATTTCATGACAGCAAGTCCTGCTAACGCTTTCAAATAGGCTTTAGAATAGCAATAAAAAAAGACAAGCAGTCTGACACTATCTTGGCGGGAGTTAGACAAGAAGATTGATACCACTCTTATGCATTTGTTGTAAGTACAGAGCTGGAGTCGAGAGTCGATTAGTGTAGTCTAACATAAAGACTGGAGGTGAGGTGAAAGAGCTAGTAATGTGTATCTCCAGTCAAGTTTACAGTACCATTTATGTGTGTGGTTACATTAAATTATGTAATAGTTTTACAAGGAGTTAAGTTGCATAAATACAAATAAATTACATATTTACAGTGCTTTGGTAAACGGATGACTGCGTGAGTTTATCAGTCTGTCATTCTTTTCCCCACAATGGTCCAACCATCTGTCTTTCATCTCCTGAAAGTATTTACCGTTCACTTCCCCTCAGCCTGCCATCGCTCCATGGGAGCCTGAAGTGTTGATAGTTGGGAAATGATGGCTCTGCTGATTCCTTATTTTGGCAGACTCATCACTCCAGTCTCGGTCTTCAGCCTGAGGTGATATAACTGCACCCAGACTGTACGGCAGATTGAGTTATACAAGAGTATACTGAGGGAAGGATGCTCTAAAGCACTCGGTTTTATATCATAAAGAGGTGATTTTTCAAAAAATCTGAAAAATCTTTAATTTTCAATTAAAGGAAAACTGTAGACTGTATAGAAAAGATGGATGTTGCCACTGTGACCTCACTTCAAATCTTCAAAATGAGTTGCTGGCTGCCCCAGGGTGAAGTGCTAAGATACTGGCTAAGGCTAGCTAGCTTCTTTAGCAAGCTGCATCCATAAACTGTATGGATGCACTGCACAGAGGCCAATATCTAAGCTAATTACTATTACAGTAAGTCACAGTGAATAAAATACTCAAACAGGAGGATCAACACCGCTAACACAGTTGAGCGATCCAGTTCAGTGGCTGAAATCAGAGGATCTAGCCTAGCAGGCAGCGACTGGTGCAGTGGCCAATGTTGGCACACCTGATTTCAGGTACAGATGTGATGAAGGGGGGATTAGTGATATAAGCTGAAGCCTCCTTTTCTTTTCTTTTTTCTTTTTTGCAAGCTGTAAACATATTTTTATGCCTATAGTTGGCCAGTTTAACACAGGAGTTTATAACTTGACTTGACTAACTTTAGTTAGAATTAGCTGTAGAATTGAATTTAATATCACATGTAGGTCCCCTTTACAGGAAAATTGGACACAGGAACTTATTTGCTTTTTT